>RJWJ010016151.1:0-34940 GCA_004363605.1 Indri indri
TATGCCAGAGGGCAACGTTTGTGTATACGAAGCAACTAGGTGGTACCTGCATTGTAACTGCAGAGATTTTATGTGCTCTGAGGTCAGCCGATGAAGATTTCAGGTGATGCAGCCTCTTGCCTGGTGACCTTGGGGGTTGCAGGTGGCAACTTCACGCTTACCCTGGACTGCTGGTGAGAGCAGAGCGAGAGACACAAAAGCCATCTCCAAACTGAAGCAGACACTGAGCTTCCTAGGTGGGCTGGCACAAACACAGCCACCTGAGCTCTAACCTCCCCAAAATAACGCCAGCCTGCTGTGATTTCACAACCAGGCTGACCCCAGCCGGGCAAAGCTGTACCAGAGCCCCACCCACTCCTTTTCCCTGTCCCGGGTCTCCCAACCAGAGACTGCATCCTTAAAGACCCCCGACACTCAGTTCTGCTTTCGCCTGCCCAGATCACTCAAAAGGGAAGCACAGAATTTTGAAACTTTATTATCCCTCAAAGGAATATTTGCAGAAGAGAAGAAAGAATGGCTCTGAAGCAGACAGTGCCCAGGCAAGGGAATTATTAAGCAATGGCAGGCTCTGAGGCATCAGGAGGGGAATAGTTGCAAAGGACTGGCCAGCCTCCACCCCCTCGTACCGACTGGGTAGTTGCTGATACCGCCGATCCTGACGGCAAACAGCTCAATTAGCAACCAGCCCTGTCCTTCCGCCTCATAAAAAGGTAAACCTGATTTCACTGCAAGTGTAATATATTTGATAATTAAAAACTCTCGGAAAGCCCCCATGAAATAATTAAAGAGCATGAGAATAGAAACATGAAAACACCGTGGCGGCTGGCCCCAAACCAGCCCTGTACAACACAGTACAGGAAGGATATTGATGTAATTGATGGAAACTTCAGACACTTTAAAACTTCCCAGCAACACAGGTCAAAGGCTAAGGCCATCTTTGGGCTTCTAAGGGGGCAATTTAAAGCTCCTATCAGAGTTTCATTAAAGCACCATGTGTTCTATGGCTCCTACCAATTTAGGACCTGGCAGTGTGACGTTGTGACATCTGAGACATCCCAGACACTCCAACTCAGCACTGGTCTGGGAGATGAACACTCAAAGTACACTGAGCTTATTAACTGCAGCTACAAAGCAGCTTTAATTTAGAAAGTGAAAACGACACTTGCTGCTGAAACCCGGGGCCCCCTGGCAGGAGAGCTAGCATTAATGAGGCCGGAGAGCAGATGAGTGGGATGACGGAGGGGCTCCGGCACTGCAGGGCTTTGCACGGTGCTGGAGTGAGGGTTTGATGCTCGTCAGGGGAAGCAAGAACGGATCCCACCTTCCTTAATACCCAGGATGGGGAATACTGGCTTCATAGACAAGTCTACTTTTATCATCTCGACCTGCCGCATTGTGTACCCACAGTGTGCCAGGTCGTGTTCCAAGAAATGAGGATACAGAGATGAACAAAACAGATGTGGTCTCAACCTTGCTGGGGCTTTCAGCCTGCAGGAATCTTTTTCTGCAGAATGCCAGAGAATAAATAATTTAGGCTTTGCAGGCCATATGGTCATAACCACTCGACCCTGCCATGGTAGCATGAAAGTGCTGTTGCCAATATGTAAATGATAGGGGTAACTATGTCCTAATAAAACTTCATTTACAAAAACAGATGCTGGCTGGATTTGACCCACAGGCAGTGGTTTGCCAACCCCAGGTCTCGAAAGCCACTAACCACATACATAGTTAATAACTATAATTACTGGAGCCTGTTCTGTGTGGAGGCCTGTTCTAAACGCTTTATAGATATTTACTCATTTCATCCTCACTACAACCCTCTGAGCTAGGATTATGCCCGCTTTACAGATGAGAAAACTAAGGCATAAAAAGGCCTCAGCACAGGAACTGAAATAAGGCCAGCGTGGCAGAGGGGAGGGCAAGGACAGAGCCAGCCAGGGCCAGGCTGGAGACGGGGTAAGGGGCCGGCTGCTGCGTGGAGGACTCGCAGGCTGTAATAGAAGTGAGCTTTTGTTTTAAGTGCTGTTGGAAGCTGTGGCAAGCTTGCACACAGAGGAGAAATATGATCTGATTCACAGTTTTTATGATTAGCTGCCAGGGAGAGAATGGATGGGGGATGGGCAAAAGCCTAAGACCCTAGTCACAGCCAATTAGGTGGCCGCTGGCATGGTCCAGATGGTGTTTGTGGCCCGAGGTTATGGCAGCAGTGGAGCTGGAGGGAAGGAGGGGATTTGAAACGTGGTTTTGGAGACTTGTTGACGGATGGGATACAGGTGGTGAAGAAGGACGTGCTAAGAGTAAGAAGGATAGACTGTAGGAAGAACAGGAGCGGGCTGAAGATCTAGAGTTCAGCCTTGGACGTGCACAGCTGAGATGGCTGTGGGATAGCCGGGAAGTTCTATAAAGTGGACAGATACCCTCAGAACCCTGGTTCCAGGACCCCCAAGGCTACCAAAACCAACAGCTGCGCAAGTGCCTGACACAAAACGGCATAGTATTTGCACGTGACCTACGCACATCCTCCCTTACACTTTAAATCATCTCTGTATTACTTATAATACCTAATACGATGAAAATGCTATGTAAATATGTGTATACTGTACTGTTCAGGAAATAATGACCCAAAAAAAAGTCTGTACATGTTTCGTACAGACACAACCATCATTGCTTTTTAATATTTTCAATGCTCGGATGGTTGAATCCACTGATGCAGAACCCATGGATACAAAAGGCCGACTGTATACGATTTGGGCGGCAGGCAGATTCCACAGAGTTCTTCCCACCCCAGATTTTTCCAGCAGTCACTATGGTTTGAAATTCTCATCATTAGCCTCACTTCAGTGGGTTAAGGTTTTCCAGGAGGGTGCTACTGAATGGCCGCCAACGAGTTGCACACTCACGCAACACTAAGCTCAGTTGATTGGATCTGCAGGTGTTCTCCTTAAGAGGTTAGGAGCCTGGAGGGAGGGAGGGAGGGAGACACAGGACAGGGCATTTTTGATGGTGAGAGACAAGCCCACAGCAGGCCCTGGGAGGGGGGCCTGCAGGAGGCATCTCAGGAGGACACTGTCAATTAGGGCCTGCATGAAAGATCTGGACCAAATCAACTTTGTTAAGCCCAAATTCCTTGCTGCGGAAACACAGACCTCAGTTAAAGAAAAGCGTTGAGATTTCTGTAAGGCGATCGTCACCCAGCAGAGGGACAGAAAACTGGCTTAGACAGAATCCATTTTCACTGTCTGCAAGAAAGGAACATGCCCAGGCTCCCTGAGGATGCCTCGGGGATGATCAGAGAAAGTCTGCGTGACCTGGCACAGGTCTCAGCATGCAGAAGTAGCCGCGTGGGCATCAAAGGTTTTATGACAGTTCCTAAGAATTACCTGCTCTGGATCCTGTCCTGCACCTGACAGTGTGGATGTGCCCTCTCCTGCAAAACCGTCCTGCCTTTGGGCCGGGTGCGAACTCAGGCGTGACACTGCTGGTTTTGTACACCGGCTGTACCTGTCACTGCGTAACCTCAGGCAAGTCAGACTTCTCTGTGCCTCGCATCTCTCAGCTATGAAACAGAGATGGTGACACTAGCACAGGAGCACTCTCTTATGGCACTTCACTCTACTGCACGTCGCAAATGGGGCGTTTTTTACAAACTGAAGTTTTGTGGCAATCTCGCGTTCAGCAAGTCTGTGGATGCCGTTTTTCCAACAGCACATGCTCACTTCATGTCTCCGTGTCAGCAATTCTCACAATATTGCAAACTTTTTCATTATTATTATATCTGTTAGGGTGACCTGTGATTGATGATCTTAGATGCTACTATTGTCATTGTTTTGGGGTGCCAGGAGCTGTACCCATAAAAGATGGAGAACTTAATCAATAAATGTGCGTGTTTTGACTGATTCCCCATCTCTCTTCCTCTCCCCTGGCTTTCCCATTCCCTGAGACACAACAATATTGAAATTAGGCAATTAATAGCCCTGCAATGGCCTCCATGTTTCGAGTGAAAGGAAGAGTCTCACATTAAATCCAAAGCTGGAAATGGCCCCGCTGAGAACAGTGACTTTCAGGAGGTAGCTCTCCCTGATGTGCGCTCGTCTCCTCCACAAGGAAGAACCAAACAGTGAGTAATCACACTTCGAATAGAGCGTCTAAGAGAAGACTCTGGAACTCAGTAGAGAAGTGACAGGAAACACCCGAGGCATAGAAGGAGCGAGAGGCGAGGCAGCCGGCCTGGCCGGAACAGGCTGAGGGTGTGGACAGGGTAAGTGAGAGGCCCCCAGCCAGCCACTGCTGCAGTTCCAGCGGGGACTCCTGCAACCCTAATCACCAGAGAGCCCCTCAACCCTCAGGGGCCCTGAGACCAGTATAGGGAGCTGCCCGGAGTCCACGTGACGGCATGTTCCAGAGAGGGAGTTCGTGCTGACTCACACCCCCCAACCCAAGCACCTGTAGCACAGTGCCATTTTGAAAGCCCAGCCCCCACCCAACTGCCTTGCGCTGGGGCCCAACAGCCCCTGCATGTCCACATCCCTGGAGCCTGCTGACATCCTTCCCCATCCCCCCTAACCTGATCGTTACACATTTTATGCATGTATCAAAATATCACATGTACCCCATAAATATGTAGAAATATTATGTATCGGTAAAAGAGTACAAAAGCTGGAAATGATTAAGCTTAGTGTAGAAGGCATGTTGAAAGCCCAGACAGGCTGAAAGCTAGGTCTCTTGCACCAAAGAGCCAAGTTGTGAATGCAAAAGAAAAATTCTTGAAGGAAACTCAAGGTGCTACTCTAATGAACACATGAATGATAAGAAAGTGAAACAGCCTTGTTGTTGATGTGGAGAAAGTTTTAGTGGTCTGGATAGAAGATCAAGCCAGGCACAATGTTCCCTTAAGCCAAAACCTAATCCAGAGCAAGGCCCTAACTCTCTTCAATTCTATGGAGGCTGAGAGAGGTGAGGAAGCTTCAGAAGAAAACTCGGAAGCTAGCAGAGGTTGGTTCAAGAGGTTTAAGGAAAGACCCCCTGCATGTGTGTCTCTAGTAGAGCGGCCTCCCGTGGTCTCCTCTGCAAATGGGCTCAGTGGCCTAGAGACCCCGTCCCTGCCACCCATGATTGCCTACCAAGGGCCGTGATAGGTCACCACCCAGGTTGCCACCAGCCCAGAGCAAGAGCATGGCAGCCGTCCCCTCCAGTGGCTTGCTCATGGCCACCCAGGACTGCTACCACCTGCGTTCCACTTCCACCAATAGCTCCTGTGGAAGTGCTGAGTGCCCTGAAGAAGCCATTTACCACCACCCAGGTCTCCCCAAGGCTGACCCAGGTCACCAGTGGGCTAGCTTCTTTTTCCAGAAGTTCACTCTCCCACTCACAGCTATGGTTTTGGAGTCACCAGAGCACTCGGAACTCATCCCAGAGGGCTCCAGAAGCAGAACCACCCATGGCCTGGCCCAGGAAGCAGCCCTGTAGCCAGCCCAGCAAAGCTAGCCCTGGGCCCCCATCCTAACCTGAGTGGCCACCGCTAGCCCAGGATTCCAGAGGCACTAGGCCATCAGAAGCACCCGCACCCCACCGCCCCACCCTGTAGACGAGACAGGCTGCAGCAAGCAGAAAAGCAAACACTAGAATATCAACACAGCAAACACCAAAAGGAAGAAGTTGGAAAAAGTGGATTCCAACCCTCATGGATGACTCAGAAGGGTTCAAGACTTCAGTGGAGGAAGTCACTGCAGATGTGGTGGAAACAGCAAGAGAACTAGAATTAAAAGTGAGCCTGAAGATATGACTGAATTGCTGCAATCTCATGATCAAACTTTAACAGATGAGAAATTGCTTATTATTAATGAACAAAGAAAATGGTTTCCTGAGCTGGGATCTACTCCTGGTGAAGATGTGAGCATTGTTGAAACAACAATAAAAAATTTAGAATATTACATCAACTTGGTTGACAAAGTAGTGGCAGGATTTCAGAGGATTGACTCCAATTTTGAAAGAAGTTCTGTTGTGGGCAAAACGCTATCAAATAGCACCATGTGCAACAGAGAAATCTTTCATTAAAGCAAGAGTCAATCGACATGACAAACTTCATTGTCTTATTTTAAGAAATTGCCACAGCCACCCAGATCATCAGTGACCACCACCCTGATCAGTCAGCTATCAACACTGAGGCAAGACCCTCCACCAGCAAAAAGATTATGACTTGCTGAAGGCCCAGATAATTGGTAGCATTTTTTAGCAACAAAGCGTTTTGTAATTTAAGGCATGTACATTTTTAGACATCATGCTATTGCACACTTAACAGGCTACAGCATAGTGTCAACATAACTTTTATATGCATTGGGAAACCAAAAAGTTTGTGTGGCTTGTTTTATTGCAATACTCACTTTATTGTGGTGGTCTGGAACTGAAGGAGCAATGCTCCAAGGTGTGCCTGCCTGGACTGCATCTGCTTGCTGGAGAGTTCTGAAGATCTATTCTCCAGTGAAATGAGCATACCTGGTAAACAAACAAAAAGACCAATTAAAAAACAAACATGTATAGTTTCTGAAAATTACCCTATGGGCACATAGCAAATGAAGAAATGTGTACTCAAGGAGATCTACTAAAAGTCAGCGAGAACTGCCAAGAGTCTATTATGCTATCACCGCCACCCACTCCCTCCCACCCAGCTCACTCCTGCTCCTCCAACGCACTCCAGGTAGCTGTGGCCAGGAAGATGGGGTCCCTCTCCTCTCAGCCCCACCCAAGGGGTACTGCTCACTAGGAGAACAGGCTGCCATCTCCAGTTGGAGCGGTTAAACTCCTGATGCGTGCAGTGACGAAACCAGGGGCTCCTTTCCCCTGCGCATGTCTCACTCACAGGAGGGAGGGGTCTACACCGTACCCATCAGGCAGAGAACACTGAGGCCCTGACTGCCCTTGCCCCAGCTCACACTTAGAGCAGAGGTTCCACACCAGGAGAGGCAAACTGAGACTATCAGAGCCTAGCGCCCCACCCACTGCCTTGAGTAGTGGCCCAGGGCTTTTTGCCCAGGGTGAGAAGCAGAGCCCAAAGGAACTGACTTTATTTGAAAGAGAGAAAGTTCAAGCCTAAGGGCATTCTGGAAACAATGGAGATTTTGGTGGTAAGAAAACAAGAGACAGCTGATAGCTCTTCTCCAGGAAGAGCAACCAGCTAAAGCACAGGCCAGGGAGCACCAGGGAAAGAGACAGCTAGGAAGAACCTCCCAGGGTCAGAGCAAACCTCAAACACTGGCCTCAAAGGCTACCCCTTGGAGTAGACCACAGAGCAATTTATGCTCTAGGGCATTGTTGAAAATAATAGAGCGATCAGATGGCAATTATCGGAGCCTAAGAACTGGGTGTGATACCAAATGAGGAGACAAGTTTTACAGAGAGGTTAGGAAAGAGATGGCAAGCCCTGAAAATGCCACCTCATCCCAGCGTGACTGCGCACGTGCCCTTGACTCTGGAATGCAATCATCTCGCTTTTCCTCCATGGATAAAGGAGGTCAATATTGAAAGTGAGTGCAGCAGGGACTAAGGATACTGCTAAATCACCGCATTCATGGAATTTTACTCAAATTAGGTAACATCTGGCAAAGCACTTTGCAAACTGAAGTACACCATGCATGTTGGGTATCATTATTACTTAACAGGACAATTAATGTAAGGCAGCAATTAAAAGTATAAATTCTACGGTGGGGCATGTGGCTCAAAGCCCAAAATCACCACTTCCTGACTTTGTGGGTTACCTGACTTCTGTAAGATTCAATAATCTTATCTGTGAAATATGCCATGTATCTCCCAGAGAAAATATTTGTAAAGTCTAACACATTGCCTGGTGCAACCAGAGGCAGCCAACGACAGTTGTAGCAAAACGTAAAGCAGTGCTAATATCGAACCAAGTCAGTACAGATGCAGAATTTATGAGACCCCAACACTAAAACTGAAAATAGAAAATTGATACTAATTCATTAATTCCTTGGAAGCAAAATAAGATCTAAGGCAAAATTCACCTACCACTTTAAAAAAATTCAGCCGTTGATCTGTTAGATGTTGCAGGTACATTTGCATATTTTCAATATTTCCAAGAAGGTTTCCCTTTGTAAAGATAGTTCTCGGGAGCATCCAAAGGGTACTTGCTGATGGTGTGCAGTGCTGTACACTGTAGTGTTTTTGATTGACGTTAGAAAGACTGCCAGCCGTTTCTCAAAGGCACTAAAGGATTATTCTTTTGTCCTTCAACTTCTCTTTAATATAGATCATGTGAACATTATTTAGCTGGAGCCGTGTTGCTTCTGGCACAAACACCGAGTGACCTTTTTGAGTTTATACCTTAGGTTGGTCCTGTCTGGCCACTTTGTTCTCTAGATGAAAAGGTGACTCAATTTCCATAGAAGAAATGGTCTGATGGTTTCAGCCAATTCAAGAGGAAAGCAGCATAGCTTTGTTACATCAATACTCTTTTTTAAGTAAAGTGCCCTAGGAGTCTTTTTTAACTGCAGCCTCTAAAATGGATTTAATGTCTAAGTGTTGACCTTTACTAGGTATCTTATACATAATAAATCATCCCCAAACACCCATATTTACCAAGATATACTATGTATGCATTACTATGCATACTAATTCTGTAAGCCACAAACTCTCTTAACTTTACCTACTGAAAATAAAGTAAAATAACACTTAATTCTTTTTTGTATCCCCAAGTTAGTACACAATGTACAAATGGGGGGTTTTTTGTTTCACATGGCGGGGTGGGTCTGACTTGTCATGAAACAGTTTCTCCAGTTTTTGTTGTTTTCCCAAGAAATGTGTTAAATTTATTCAAACATAGAGTGCATTCATTCCCTTGTGGTTTACATTTTTTAAGCATGCAGATCACTGGCCTATGCTCTTCTGGCTAAGAGTTAGGTCCCTGGGTCATTGCTGTGGCTCAAGACGGCCATCGGGCATCTCTCTCCAACGCCACTGCCACGCTCAAGTCCAGGTCTCTGTCTTCTCTCACCCGGACTGAGGCTGCAGCTTCCTCACTGGTCTCTCCGCCTCCAGCCTCAGTTCCCTCCAAGCCAAAGGAAGCTTCGATGACGGGGCAACAAGTGGATGCAAAGTATGACTCCCTCCCAGCAAGTTCAAAACGTGCGATTCTGCAAACGATGGAGAAAGGACTGATAGGCACATGTTCAATACTCCCTCCTCCCCATGGGAATCTTTATAAATGAAAACACTTGTCAACGAGCAATTTTTCATTCTGATGAGGTGGGCATCAGCAAAAGGTTATATTTCTTCTTAGTAACTTTGTAAAATGCATTTTTTTATTTCAAAACAATGCTTTTGTTACACGGATAGCTTTCATAATGCCTATGTCAGGGCTATTAGTGTGCCCATCATACCAATAGCATCCATTGAACCTGTTAGGCAGGTTTTCACCCCTCCCCTCCTCCCCCCTCCCCACTTCTTTATTTCCAATGACTTTCACTTCTCTCTGTGCCCGTGTGTGCCCATCAATCAGTTCCAAACTATTAGAGAGTACATGCGGTGTTTGTTTTTCCATTCCTGAGATACTTCACTTAGCATAATGGTCTCCAGTTCCATCCAAATTGCTGCAGAAGACATTAAGTCATCCCTTTTTATGGCTGAGTAGTACTCCATGGTATATATATATATACCACATTTTGTTAATCCACTCATGAATTGATGGGCACTTGGGGTTGATTCCACATCTTTGCGATTGTGGATTGTGCTGCAATAAACCTTGGAATGCAGGTGACTTTTTGATGTAAAATGCATTTAAGACTAGAGTTAAGTAATGCTATCTTTCTTTACTGAGAAATCTATAGTGAACCATACTTTTATGCCCATAGGCTAATAATGCTCTATTTCCCCATCTGAGCTCTACCTGACAATGAACTGTTCAAAAGCAAGTACCCACGGGCCAGGGTATCTACAGGGACCCAGTGTTAAGCTATCGATATCCATCAACCTTGATGAGCCACTTGAAGCAGCACTCAGGAGTAACTCTGGTATTGTCCCCACCAGGAGTGGGAGGGAAAATGGCAGGTAGAGTGGACGTACCACTCTTCTTCTGCCCTGTTGGGCTCGAACCGCTAGTGTGCTGGACCTGGCTTGTACCAGCTTGAGAGAGGTGATGATTAAATCCTCAGGAATCTTGTGAGCTGGTTGTTAAACACAGCTGTGATTGAAAACTAAGTTATATAAACTTATAATAAAATAAATTATAAAAAAATAGGTAATAATCACTCAAAAATCAGCACTTCCTAATTATATTACTACCCTTTACAGTTATCTATGCCCCCGAGGTTATTTATATCCCATACCTGTGTGGAGAAAATACTATACAGTGTGCACTAGTGTCCACCTCTTCCCAACTCCACCTCCAGCAACATCATGTCGGCAGCTTGACATCAACCACGACGGGAGGAGTAGTTACAACACAGAAATCAGGGTCTCCCATCCCCCTTCACCAGAGCAGGTTGTTAAACACTTTCAGAAACACCTGTGGTTCTAACTCACCCTGCCATGGGTGGGATTCCCCATCTCTTCCACCAGAAGGGAGGTCGCTTTCTTGGAAACAGCGATGGATCCAGGAAAGACCACCTGATCCAGACAGGGCTAAACAGAGATCTTTGGAAAGGGCATGGATATGGATTCTAGCAGCAGAAGTATCTTTCTCCCATTGAGCTGGCAAGCTGGAAGGTTCACGTGAGTCCAGAGTTGCTGGAGATCTTCATGCGGAAGGAGCGTGTCAGAAACCAACAGAGAAGAAACCAGAGAAGAGAGAGAAAGAGAACATTTGTGGCATCATTTAAGCACCTAGATCCAGCTATACCTAAAACTAAAACTAATTCCTGTGGTTTTCAGATATGTAAGTGCCCTTGGGGTTTGAGAACTTTTGTCATGTTTCTGTCCCTTGTAACTGAGAATGTTCTGAAGTGTCTACCTTTCTTCGTAGGATTTAAATAGACCCTTGAGCTCTGATTTGGGTTTTGTTCTTATCAAAAAGTAAAAAATGTCTGCCATCTGCCAGGAAGGAATGGGGAGAGACAGAAAAGACAGCAGAGCTGGCCTCCTGCCAGCCGAGCACACCCTACCAGCACAGCTGTTACCGACAAGGCTCTGAGGATGCTTGAAAGTAGCCTCCGTTTTCTATATCCAGGCACACAACGCACAAAAAGTGAAACGTGCACTAAGCACTGAGACCTTTATATCCTGACCTCACCCTTGAGGGGTAAGATTAAGTAGGTCTGGGCTGGGACAGGTGAATTCGTATTTCTATCAGCCTCACGGGTGATGCTGATGCAGCTGGTCCAGGGACCACACTTCGAGAACTATCATCTGTACATTAGAAACGCAAACGTAGAGGTAGATGACGAAAGCTTCGAGGGAGGGCAGGAGGGGGCCACTCCCCAGCTCCTATTCTCCCGCCCCTGGGAATGGCGCTGACACACAGGGCGTGCGCCCAGGCGTCGTATTTGTGCCACTTGACTCTGCCATTTGTTCAGCGCCGATCAAATTTGGGCCAACTTACCGGTTTTTCCCAAGAACTTGACATTCAGAGGGAAGAGAGACAGAGACTGGACATCATCGTCGCTGAGTGTCAAAAGTAGCAACCTAGAAAGTTGATCCAGAATTGCTGCTGCTGAGGAGTGGGGGTCGCTGTGAAAATTAAATCAGGTGACATTTTTGGCCCAGGGCCTGGCATGTAGCAAGTGCTCAGTTATGTTCACTGCTATTACCCCAATTGTTGTCGTCATTCCATCCTGGAGCTGACCCAGCTCCTCCCCCACCCCCAATTCTACGAGCTTTCACAGTAGCCTTCCCTGCTGCCCAGGGTGGGTTCCTATGGTTTGCAATCAAAGGAACTTAAGCAAAATACAATTATGTAGAAAAGCTGCTGACACCACCACACTGCTGTGGTGTCATGGGCCACCAGGTGCAAACCAGCCCAAGAAATCACTTTATCCTAGCCTGCTCTCCATCAACAAGCATCTACTGAGTAGCTCTTGGGTGACAGGCACTGCACCAGACCCTGCAAAGAAAACACAGTCCCTGCACGGAGCAAATTTCTAGCCTCAGAAGAAATCCAGACACGCACAGTGAGCTGAGGTGCAAGGTAGGAAGCAGAGTTGGCCATGAGGGAGGCGGCTAATAAAGGTACAATATTACTGCTACCGCTGTGAGCAACTGGGGCTTAATCCTACAGAGAAGACACGGGGAGCCAGTGTAAAACTCGCACATCAGAGAGACCCAACCGAGAGACAGGGTGCGGGTGCTCCAACGCCCATCTGTTGCTGGTCGAGGGCTGCTCCCAAGGGGCATCGTTCCCCAGCCCTTGCTGCCTGCTGTCTGGGAGGCAGAGCAAGCTCCAGGGGTGAGAGAAGGCGCTCAGGCCAAGAAACGCAGGCAGTTAGCAGTCAGGCCCCACACACTAACGGGGCGAGGCCAGGGGGCACGGGCGGGTGCCGACCGCATCTGCCACAGCGTAGTGTTTAGCACCAGGGAGGAACAAGCGGAAGCAACAGCTCAAAGAACTAAAAGAAGTTATCTCTGGGGGGCAGGACTGAGGGGCTCTAGGGCAGACTGCTCGTTTTCTTTGTGCCTTTGGACTTTTAAAAAATATGCACATTGATTTTCAAAAGTTTATAAAGAAAAAAAAAAAGGAGCCCACAGCCCCTTCTTGCCTCCCCCGGTGGGCGATTCAGCATTTCCCGGAGTGTGATATGCACAGTCCTGGTGGTTCCCACGTAGACGGTGGGAGCAGAGGGTGATGACTTATTAATAACAGGAATAGTTCAGTATTTACTATAATGTGCGTCAGGGAAAAACATAACTGGCACATAAAATCTGTGATTTCACAGTTACTACTGCTCGGAACAGGCTAAGTAACAGTGCAGGCACCATGCAAACACAGCTGTGGAGGTGGTGTTCAGACGACTGGTACCTGGGAGAACGTCGCCCTGGCAGATAACCTGCCAGAACCAGGGCTTTCCAGGGCGGCAAGTTAAACAGAAACTTAAAGGAAACAGGCATTTTAATCTCAAATACAATTTAAGGAGGGGCTGGGCATTTAATTGAGGACATCTGGCCTTCTCAAGTTGGCTTTGACACCCATCCCCACCTTGGACACACCCCTCCGCCTGCTTACCTCACCCCCAAAACTGCGGACACCTATACCAGTAGGATAGATGCCCAAGAGGCATTGCACAGGAAGCCGTGGCTATTCCAGGGAGGGGACCGCCCTTCTGAGACCTGGTTGCCCCTCTCAGTCCCCAAGAGAGGGTGATGTCATGGGATGAAAGGAGCATGGACTTGGAGGCCAGGCAGAGTCAGATTCAAATGGGCACAAGACCCTCCTGGAGGCCTGGGCAGGTCACTGTCCCTCTCTGAGACTCAGTTTCCTCATCAGCAAAGAAGGTGTACACTTGATGTGATGTGATGAGAATGCAGTTTATCTCTGTGGTCTTCCTCCCGAAACCCTTAATCCTGGTCTAATCATCAGGAAAACATCAGAAAACTAATGTCCCCAGTTAAGGGATATGCTACAGATACCTGACCAGTCCTCCTCAAAACTGTCAAGGTCATCTATGACAAGGAAAGTGTGAGAAACTGTTACAGCCAAGAAGAGCCTAAGGAGACATGTCACCTAAATATAATGTGGGACCCTGGAACAGAGAAAAAGATATTAGATTAAAAACGAATGAAATTTGAATAAAGTAGGGACTTTGGTTCATAATAATGTGTCACTATTGATTTACTTTTTGTGAAAATGTAGTGATGTAAGATGTTAATAATAGGGGAGACTGGCTCTGGGGTAGATGGAAACTCTCTGTACTATCTTTGCAATTTTTCTATAAACTTAAAACTGCTCTAAAATTAAAATTTCATTTAAAAAATGGAGACACACGCACACCCCCTTCCCAGGGCTATTAGAGGGTTCAATGCAACATTGTATAGAAGTAAGTGGCATGCAGAAGGCTCTAGATAAATGATAGGTTTCTTTTACCATTTGAAAGCAAAATCAAATTACAAGGTGTCACTATATATATCATTCCACACTCCAGTCTCATTGGGTAACACTGCGGCTCTCAGACACAGAACAGATCCATGAGAATACCCAAGGCCAGTGACACACCAGACCAAGGCCACACGTTGCTGACAGGAAGGATGAGCTTCTTGTTCTCTTAAACGCAATGGGAAACTTGACCAGAGGCAAGTCAGTATCCTGAGAAGAGCAGCCAAGCTGTGACACCTCTGTCCCTGTCCCGGCCTGCACTGGGCCTGTTAGGACAAGCCGGCTGATCCGAAATGAAATCTTCGTCTTCACTGGGCTCCACCACCAAGCAGGAAGAAAGCAGAAAGAAGCCTCCTCCCCTCTCCGCACCCTGCCCCTGGCAATACCAAGGTTACATATAAATGCTTCTGAACCACAGAAACAATGCCGGGGTCCCCTGGCACAGAGCATTGATTAGAGGCTCTAGGACTCTCTATTGAGTTTTTCATTCTGAATTGAGCCCAGGACCACTTAGGAGAAAGGGAGAATCACCGGCTGATTACATAAATGGATTTCTCAGGATTGCCTTGGAAATTTGCATTGTCAGTATAGATTCTTTGGTTGCTTTTTAGAAAGGCTTTTTCCCAAGGACGTTTTTGCATCTGTCTTTTTATTACTTTTAAGTGAAGTCTGCCTTTTCTCGTATTGGTTGAAAACTACAGGAGTCCTCAAATGGCAAGTTTGGTCCCCAAACCACGCCTGCCCCCACGTGCTGAAGCAGACTGGGGTTGCGTGGCTCGGCCTCTGGGTGAGTCAGGCGTGGGGCTGGCGCAGCCAACTGTGTGATGTTGGGGACACGGGGGAGAAACAGCAACAGGGAGATGGGGAAAGTGGGATGTTCTAGGAGCTCCTTAAGAGGCCAGAGCCCTCATTCAGAGAGCCCTGTGCTGGGGTTAGAGCCTAGACCCTGCCATCCCTGGGTGTCCCGGGCCCCGAGCACAGCACAGGCTACAGACCTTTGCCTCAAACCACAGCAAGAGGTGCACAGGCCACGCAATGCTAAGGCACTTCCTCTGCCAGCCCGTCGTGTTGCTCCGAGCAGTTGGGCACTTCAGTGTACATCTCCCAGCAGGAAAAGACCAGGCCATGGACAAACCCTGCAGCATTTTCCTTACTAGCCTGTAATTAAATCCAACACGGAGACAATAGACCAGAAAAGGAAAGATTGATATAGTTAGATACTTTAAAGTTCTTCATAAAAAAGGACACTATAAATGAAGTGAAGCAAGCCACAACTGAAGATCTTTGCAACTTATTTCCCTGACAAAGGATCAATATCTATTATATACATATATAAGGATAAAGGATTCTTTATGCTTACAAATCAATAAGAAAACAAGACAACGCAGAAGAAGAAGGCTGAATTGTCAAAACATATATGAAATGATGCTCAGCCCCACTAATAATGAGGGCTGTGCAAATGGCACCTGGGGGTGTAGGGTGGGTAAGAACATGGGCTGGCTGGGCCTCAGAAATAATAATGATAATAATAATAGACTGAGCACAGAAAACCACTCACATAGTTATAAATAACCTCAGGGAACGGTCCAAAGGCTGAAGCAGCGGAAGGGAGGTCCTGCCCTGAGCCACTCCAGATGCTTTGCCAGGAACATGAGGTTTACTTTCTTTAAAAAAAAAAAAAAAAAAAAAAAGGCTGGCGTAGTGGCTCAGGCTTGTACTCCTAGCACTTTGGGAGGCCAAGGTGGGAGGATCACTTAAGGTCAGGTGTTCAAGCCCAGCCTGAGCAAAAGCGAGACCCCATCTCTACCAAAAACAGAAAAAATTAGCCGTTTGTGGTGGCACACGCCTGTCATCCCACCTACCAAGAGGTTGAGGCAGGAGGATTGCTTGAGCCCAGGAGTCGGAGGTTGCAGTGAGCTATGATGACGCCACCGCACTCTACCCAGAGCGATGGAGCAAGATTCTGTTTCAAAAAAAGAAAAAAATCTGAAGCAATGATGATAAAATATAACATTTGAGAAAGTTGTATAACAGGCACATGAATGTTCCTTTCTGAATGCTTCTGCATGCTTGAAATATTTCCCAATTTTTATAAAGCTAATAAATGATGAGAAACTAATGAAACTATGACATTAAAAACAAGGACAGAGTTGGAATAGCACCCCAAGATGCAGAAGCAATCCCCTTGGGTCACAGACTTGGAGGGCAGCAGCGCCGGTCTCCCCTCCCTGCGCCAATGCCCACCGGCCGCAGTTCCTTCCCTGGGGTGTTCATGACCCTGTGAGGGGGCCTTTCTTCTGCTACATCTGGGGCCAGTTCCCAGCCCATGTTCCAACCACTGTACTGACTTTGACAATAGGCCATAAAGACTGAAGTTTAGATTTTTTGTATTAAGAAAGTGTGTAACTTTCAAATTAACATTAATAAGAATATTCATCGTAAATGCGGATCCTGGGACAGGCCATGAGCTAAGTTCTTAGCATCTATTACAGTCTGTGTTTTGATAACAAGACTTTCATTTGAATTTCTCTAGGTTTGGCTTTGTTGTCAATTCTTTGATTTCAAATCACTGTGAAAAAAATCAGTACAGGTTGGGGCAAAGATAATTTATTACTTTCCAAAATGTCAAGAATTAGTGCCTTATAGCCTGTGAGATATCTGATCACAGCAACTTGTGCTTCTTTGTGATAGCGATCGAGTCAAAGTTGCAAGAACCTATAATTTTAGGCTTGAAAGTTGACTCAAATGGGTGAAAATATTTATTTTGCCTTTGTTCTCTCTATGGACTCTCATAATGAATTAAATGCAAGGCTCTCTTTCTTGATTATTGCTTTAGAAAGAAATTGTCATGCCTCATTACTCATTTTCAAAAAGAGATGTTAGCACACTTTATTCTAGGATTTTTATGTATGGCTAATGTCTAGAAAGCTCAGCAGAGTAATTCTCTGCATGGAAGGTGAAATTGATTGAGTGAATTGGACATCTCTGAAAGCCCATCGATTGTGGCCTGAAAACTTTATAGAAGAGTACACACAAGAACCCAACGGGCAAGTATAAATCTACCACCAGAGATGTAAAACTCCACCCAGGGGCTTATCTAAGATCGATCTAAGAACCGTGGTGTTCCATAGGTAATTTTTTAATACTAAGTAGTACAAATGACCTGTGGGAGATGGAAGACATGTGAAAATCAACTAAAAATGTAGTCTGAGATTTATAAGGAATGTCCAACTTAAAGAAGCCAAATTATAGGCATTTAAAAGTCAGGCATAAATGAAGTTTCAGGTGTAAGTTTTGAAGAGTCTCTGATAAGATATGACATTAGTTACAGGACAAGTTCTGAACCTCAGGAAAGTGTGCAGTGGCAGAACATTGGACTTGACATCAAAAGCGCTGGTTCCAGTATCTCCTCTGTGTAGACAACAGAGGTACAGTGTGTGTTTGCGCAACGGGCCTTTCCGCCCCCTCCTCCTTGAGAGGAGCTCCTTCTGTGTGGGGTTCAAGGGAGGCAAACCCTTTGGGGCTGACTATGTCCTGTTTGGCCCTCCAAACCCAATCTCCACCCTTTCCCACCCTGCTCTGGACCCTGGGAGGACCCAAGTCTGGCCTGTGCTATCACCTCCTTGGCATCCTGGCATCCAACTGGGCTTGTCCAAGGGGAGTCACCAGTAGGAGAACCACAGGCAGGAGGGAGGTGAGTTTGGGGAGTTTATTCCCCCGCCTCCTTTCCCTGTCGGGAGGCCCTCTCAGGTTCTGGTAACTGCTCCCCCCTCTCTCTGCAGACCTGGGGAGGGTCAGAGCAGCCCGGGATACTGTATCATCCCTGCTGCTCTCCCTAAATCCTCTCCTGTGCCTTGGCAAATAATCCATTTCTTAAGCTCTTCTCAAATGACCCACATTCAATGTGCCATCAATTTCCTGTTGGGACCTGGCTGATGTCCCTTCCTTGACACTCAGCTCCACCGGTGGGCTGGTCCCAGTGGTTCTAGACTTAGATCATCCAGACAGCTCGTGCTCCGGATGAAAAGTGAGCTCCTCTTTCTTGAAGCAAGCAGATTAGTTTAGATTTGCATTTGGAAAGAAAACTCGGGCAGCAGGGTAAAGAAAGATTGGGAAGATGGCAAGACCGGAGGTAGGGAGACCAGTTTTTCCTTATGCCTACTATATGCCAAGTGCTGTGCTAGATCCTGGGAATGAATATAAACATGAACAATAAGTGGCAGCTACAGCCTAGAGAACTCGTTGAATCCAAAGTATTATTATTACCTGGACCTGGACTGGTCCTCATTTGGGACGTTGACACCATTTGCAAAGTCAACAAGGATTTGAATGTCCTATGCAGAAGTTTCTGGATTATTGTTCTGAAGTCATATTTAGACAGACCAGAACACTCCAGCTCTGTATGCGTGGTTCATCTAGCTAGTTCGGTCATTACAGGAACAGTGCATTGTCCGATTCGATGTTTGCGACAGCCAGAGAAGGAAGATTCTGCTATTCCAATTTCACACAAGAGGAAACGAAGGCCCAAGATCACACAACCGAAAAGTGGGAGGGCTGCAACTCAAACCCAGGTAATTCTGAGTTCTATTCCTTTGACCCTGACCTCCACCCTATACTGTTTCTCCAATCTTTTTAGGAATAATCACTTAAAATTACCAAGAAATAGCTTTGCAGGAAAATGGGAAACCCCCATAACATTCACACCTCAGAAGACATTATCAACATTAGCAGTCAGGCACATGTTCAATATTAACGTATCAAGCCAAGATGTTCTTCATGCCGTTCAGGGATACTATTACATACGTCTCAACAAAGGGTTCTTAGGAGGGAGTCCTAGCACGGTCTGGTGAGGATCTAATCTGCTTTTTATTGTACCCAGAATATCACGCGGACAGCTGGAGACCCCCCAGCTCAATTGGGCACAGCCCTTGGTGTTCCGTCGGCAGTTTGTTATCATTAGTTATGACCGAGCTACCACACACTTGGCAATGAAGTGCGTATGATGTTCTCTTTATCATTTGCATTTGCCATCGAACCAAGGAGTTGTAAAGCCCAGCGCACTCAGGTTTTAGTCAGACATGTGTGTTTAGCATGGATTAGAGCAGCCTGTCTGCACCTGTTTCTCATCAGGCAGGACAGGACTCACTGGCTTCTCTCTGGAAACTGAGGGACGGTGTTTGCTGTGCTAAGACTTACGCTTGGTTTGGAGCGTCTCACTTCATTCAGATGTCCGGTGGTTATGCATGAAGATGTTAAGTCCTAGGGATGGAGCAGGAATAGGTCCAATTAGGAGAGGAAAGGAAGATGTCTTAGACATTTGCCTTGCACACAGTGGAAGTACTTTGGCAGGACATTGGCATGTCAGAGGTGACAGAACCTCCCACAACTGCTTGACATTTCCATTGACTGCAGGGATCTTGGGCTGCCCTGAAAGCACAAAAATGGGAAAACAAAATATTCTAGGATTTTTCATGGGAAATCTTCATTTTCAATAAAGAGACACAATTGTAGTCACTGAAATGTAAATGTCGCCACTGGAATGAAAACAAAATGGGTCCTGCCTGTTACAGTGTCCAGAATTTTCCATATACCTATTTGATTGTGGCCCCCAACATCACTGTTCCTTGTCAACCCCAAATCAGACTCCAGGCCTAAAAGCCCTCAAGCAAGACACACAGAGATAGATTGTCGGTAGCCAAGTAGAATGATGCAATTTACTGATTTTGTAGATGCAAATATTGGGAATCTTTAAGAAAACATTTAAACCTAACATGGAGGGAGAGAATTTTTAACTAAACAACTGCATTGAGATTTATTATACAAGGTAGGGAAAATATGATCAGTGTATATATAATGAAATCAATAGATAATTCGAATATACATCAAGCTCTAGATTGCATTGAGATTATTTTTCAAATAAGATTTGCATTGCTAGAGTATCTGGTAAGAGATGCATTAGGGGAATCTATAAAAAATTATTCATTTGCAAGATGACAATAATTCTCTGAGCTAATGCAAAGCCACAGATGTAATCCCAAGCTTAACACAGTAATGAAATCCTAAACACCATGAAGCAAAAAGCTGTTTCCTATGCACTTTTTCAGGATGTAGTGGTTTTTTTGGTTTTGGGTTTTTGTTTTTTTTTGGGGGGCGGGGGGTCTCCAACTTTCCTTTCAGCCCAACATCTGCCCCCAAATCCATGATAATTACTAGGAAAACATAAGACTAGAGCCGACAAAACTCACAACCATCCTCAATGGCCAAGTGCAGCAAGTCGTGCCTGAAGAACATACAGGGTCCCAGGGGTCCTGCTGGAAGTGGAGAACATAAGGATAGGAAAGCCTTTTCTAAAAATTTAGCTCAGCTATCCAAAACTTAAACCTTCCCTAGGCTTAAATATAAACCTCTTTTCCTGTAACTATGGAAATTGTGCTGTCTTCAAGCATCTCAGGGACCTTGAGACCTCATAAAATGAGAGCTCTCCAGAGGTCAAGTGCAGTATAAATCTCCTTAAGCTTGCAGCACTCGCTCTGAAATTTGTTATTATAAATAATCCGTGGAAGACCTGCCCTGCGTGCTCGAGTGACGTTCATGATTTGAATGTCTTCGCCCATAATTCAAGGAGGTTCTCGATGTAGTCATAAAAAATGTGTAGGTCAGAAACATGAAAATCAAGTCTGGCACCTCTAGAGGGCCAAAAGAAAAAAATGTCACTTAGTGCTTGCCTTACTTTGTTGTGTCTGGTCATTCTTCCGCCAAGAGCACACCAAGAACCAAGAATGAGATTGACAAACCCTACGTTAATATATATAACTGCTGCTTCTCTTTAACATTTGGTTTATGTGAGCACCCAAAACTCTGTTTTCTCTTCTTTCCATATTGCAACTTATGCTCGAATCACTGCTGACTGTATTCTGTGTTCCTACAGTATTTTTAAAAATACTCATTAGCTACCTAAAAAGGAGATTCCATTGGGTCTGTCTCTGTGCTGAGAGATATCTGTTGGGATGTTCTAGAAGTGACAATGTTATTTCAGATTGGGTTGGTATAACTATTACATGTTTGACTGATGCAGCTCCAAGTTTCAGTCTGTCATTTGCCTGGCCTGACAGTTTTATTGTCAGCTCTTCTTCCAAATGCAACTGATCAGCACTTCTCACTTCAGGGTTCTGTAATTGCTCAGGATATACCTCAGTAATTTTAAGCACCTGCCTTACCTCCTGGTGTAGAAAAACCCATAAACCACTCAAAAGCTCTAAAGGGTCCTGCAGTCACTGTGCCGCCTCCTTCATTGTGAGGATAAACAGCCTCTCTCCACTCTGTTTAACTCAAATCAGTGACACATCTCAAGGTTTAAGCTCCAGGCCTTCTTATCCCCATTTCACATGCGTGGCCTGCTTAATGCAAGCTGAGCTGTCCATTTAAAGGTTTTAAGTGACTTATTTACCTTTATCCTTTTGGGGAAATGATTCGGGATTTTTTACTTGGGAGCCAATTACATCCCAAGAAACTGATATTTATTTTCCCTTTGAATGCGAGGTAAATGTCTCTCTTGGGTTCTGATTGAATTCATACTATTATTGATGGGGTACCAAGAAAATTTAGGGCAGAATGTTTAAAAGACATATGGAGAACATCCAAAAGAAAATAATGAAAATAAATAAAAGGATACAGAAACAAGACTTGTAAAAGGATAAATGAACTGAGACAAAAAGGCTGAGATGACAGTCCCTCATGCTACACGTCTCACTAATGCGAAAATGGCAAGTACTTATAAACATTCATTTACAGAAGTTATTTAGCGTCTATTCAGAAGTCTTTCTGTCCCTGGTCCACAACACCATTGTCATCAATCTCAAAGATGTGTTTAATTCCCCTGAGTTTATAGAAGTCTACCAATTGTGCTAGATGCTTTAGGGCAAAGAAAATGCCATGCTCAAGTGATTTCCCGGGGAGAGGGCGTCTGCCATGGACCCTGGGCATCCCCGCATGTCCTTGCTGAGTTTGCCAAAGTTCAAAGTCTAACCATCCACTAATACTGAGGAGTTTCTGTAGTCAGTCATATGGACAGTTGTATAGGTCCAAGCAACCACAAGGGAACTACCCTGGGTGCACTCAGTCCCCAGGGGAGGGAGATTGGCTTGTTGCTGCTTGCTAAACAACGTGCTGAGCCCTTGGCCCCAGGTTTCGCAGCTACGGTGCAAACTATTGCATGCATAGCCACTATCTGATCCCATCACATCACCCTGACATGAAACGGGAATGCTCCTGCTGGTTGCTATGCTGTGATAAACTACCTTGCTCTAATCCATCAAGTCTTATTGTTTACTTGCAACACCTATAGAGTTTTGGCAGGTTTACTCTTTGCCTTTGAAGTAGAGGTTCTTTCCCAACATGAGAGAACTTTAATAAAGAAATAATGTCAATATTGCACAAATTCTTTCAAAATATAAAGGTAGAGAAAATGCTTCCCAACTCACTTTATGAAGTTAGCATAAAACTAATGCCAAAATCTGACACTTTAGAAGGAAAAAAAATTGCAGACAAATATCTCTCATGATCATAGATGCAAAAACCCTCAACGAAAGGTTCAAAAAAACAATAAATGTTGGCATGGATGTGGAGAGATAGGAACCCTCACACACTGCTGGTGGGACTGCAAACTAGTGCAACCTCTGTGGAAAGCAATATGGAGATACCTCAAAGAGCTACACGTAGAACTACCACTTGATCCAGCAATCCCATTACTGGGCATCTAGCCAAAGGATAAAAAGACATTCTATAAAAAAGACATCTGCACTCAAACATTTATAGCAGCACAATTCACAATTACAAAGATGTGGAAACAACCCAAGTGCCCATCAATACATGAGTGGATTAATAAAATGTGGTATATGTATACCATGGAGTTCTATTCAGCTATAAAAAACAATGGTGATATGGCACCTCTTATATTTCCCTGGATAGAGCTGGAGCCCATTCTACTAAGTGAAGTATCACAAGAATGGAAAAACAAGCACCACATGTACTCACCATCAAATTGGTTTCATTGATCAACACTCACATGTACATATAGTAGTAACATTCATCAAATGTCAGGCAGGTGGGGGGGTGTAGGGGGAATGGGTATATTCACACCTAATGGGTGCAGTGCTCACCATCTGGAGGATGGACACGCTTGAAGCTCTGATTTGGGTGGGGCAAAGGCAATATATGTAACCTAAACATTTGTACTCCCATAATATGCTGAAATAAAAATAAATTTAAAAAATTCAGCAAGAAATGAAAGAAATGGTATATCATAACAAGAACATGGAATTTATCCCAGGAATGTAATATTAACTCAATATTTGAAAATCAATGAATGTAATTCACCATATATGCACAATACAGGCAAAAAAATCATCTGATCATTTCAATAAATACAGAAGAGCAATTGGACAAAATTGAACAGCCATTAATGATACAAATTCTCAGCAGACTACAAATAGAACTTTCTCAATTTGATAAAGGGCATCTACAAAAACCTACAGCTAACATCACATTTAAGAATGAAATAATAAATGCTTTTCTCCTAAGATTAGGAACAAGGTAAGAATGTCTGCTCTCGTTACTTCTATTCAATATTGTACTGAAAGTAATAGCCATGAAATAAGACAAGAAAAATAAATTAAAGGCAAAAGAATCAGAAAGAAAGAAGTAAATCCTTATTTGTAGACAATCTGATTCTCTACATTAGAAAATCCTAAAGAATTTGTTAAAAATTATCATTAGACTTAATAATTAATATAACAAGTTTCCAGAATACATTAATATGTAAAAATCATTTGTATTTTCTATATAAGCAAAAAACAATGGAAAAATGAAATTTTTTAAAATAGCATTTACATTAGCATCAAAATACATAAGATGCTTGGGAACAAATTTAGTCAAAGATGTGCACAACCTGTACACCAAAACATTAAAATTTAAAAAGCCTGAACAAATGGAGAAACATACCATGTTCATGAATTTAATATCTCAATGCTGTTAAGATGTCAATCCTCTCAATTTGATCTACAGAATAAATGCAATCCCAATCAAAATCCCAGCATACATTTTTGTACAAATTAATAAACTGCTTCAAAAATTTATATGGCGATACCAAAAATAGACAAAGAAATTTAGAAAGAAGAACAAGTTGGAGGATTTATACTACCTGACTTTATTTTTATTTATTTATTTTTCTTTCAGGGTATTATGAGGGTACAAACATTATGGTTACAATTTATGTCTTTGCCTCACCCAAGTGAGGGTTAGAGGCATGCCCTTCCCCCCTACAATGCTCCCCGTGTCCTTTAGTTGCGGGGTTTATCCCCCAATCCCCCTAAGCCCTGGAGAATATTACTGCCATGTGAGCACCCTAGTGTTCATCAGTTATATACTACCTGACTTTAAAATGTATTATAAAACTACAGTAATTAAGACATTGTAGCATTAGTACAAGATATACGTACAGAGCAGTGGAATAGATGCAGTGCCCAGAAATGGACTTACACATACACATAACTGACTTTTGATAAAGGCACCAGTTCAGTGAGAAAATAGAATCTTTTCAACAAATGCTACTGGAACAACTTGACACCACACAGAAAAAAAAAATAAACCTTAATCCATACTTTAAACCATGCATAAAGATTAATTTGAAATGGATCATACACCTCAAGGTAAAAGCTAAATCAGAATGCTTCTAGAAGAAAACACAGGAGAAATCTTCACAATCTTGGTATAGCCAAGCAATCCTTAGTGAACAAAAAGCACTAACTACAAAGAAAAAAAATTAATAAACTGGACTTCAATGAAATTAAAAGTATATGTTCTTCAAAAGACACTATTGAGAAAATGAAAAGCAAGCCACACCAGGAGAAAATAGTCACAAATAGGGATATAATATCATCTTTTAATTGTAAAATGTAAATATTGTTGATAATATATACTTATATAATTTATACTAACATAATATACTTAATATATAAGATATATTATATAGTATTTATATGTTGTTTATATTTTCTATTATATAGTTTTTAATTCTTATTTACTTTATATTTATTAAGTGTTATTTATAATTATGAAGATGGCATATATTTATATCATAAATAACATACCATATAAAACACAAAACAGTTATTTTTGCGCAAGCTTATGTGTCAAATTAACTGTGTCCAATAATTAAGGTAAATTAATATAAAAATGCAAATTCATGTGCCATAAACATAAATACAAGCTTCTAAAAATGCACAATTGTTTTATTATACACCCCTTTGGGGTTAGTAAATGCGTTGCCTTGTGATTCAGACTGCTATAGAATTTAAATTTTTAGCACCATTAAAAGGATACTTAAATAATTATTTACATTTAGTTCACAATTTGGAAAAAGCGTGATGGTGAAATACCGCTGTCGCATACGAACCGTGCAATCAAACAACAACTACTGTACGAAAACATCATTCCTTAATAGCATACTTTGAGTGCTGGCATCAGCTCAATGGAGCAAATTGTGTTTAACAATAAAATAATAACGTTCACCATCCTAGAATCACCAAACGTTTATGACTTTGAATGCATTTTACACGTCTCAAATAATAATCATTATCCTCATTTTCCACGCGTTAACTTTCATTCCATGCTGAGTGCTTAAAACGCGTACTCTCTGCTTCTAACCTCTGCACTTCTTTTTAACAATATCAAGTCCAGAGGCCAAGAAAAATATGTTTTGGGAACCCTGTCTGATATTGGGAATAAAAAGGGAGGCTAGAAATACATCTTTGATTCCTGTGCCACCCAGGAACAAGCACCTTTGTAAGTAATAAACTCATCTCACTTGTAAACTAGGGGGGAAAAAAGAAAAGAAAAGAAGTACCTCTTTGCTTCCTCCACCAAAACACAACTTTTCTTTAAACTTCTTGACTCAAGAATTTCATAACCTAATGGCTGTAGGTTAAGGTCTGCAAGGCCTCAGCCCCACTGCTGGGCAGGACTCCGCCGGCCCTGAGAACCCAAAGGGTGGAACTGAGGAATCTGTGGGAGGAGGATGGACTTGGGAGCCCTGGTCCCAGAGTCCGAAGTGACTCCAGACATACTTCTCACCTCTCTAAGCCTCAGTCTCCCAGTCGGCAAACTGAAATAACTTTTACCTTGCAGGGTTGTGTTATTCATAGAAAGGGTGAGTGCAATAATAAGTAGAGCAAGTTTCCCATGTCTGGAAAAAAAGTCCCCAGTAAATGCTAGTTCTCCCTCCAGCTCCCTGCCTTCAGATTATTGTGATAACTGGCAAACCATTTGGGAGAAAAAAAATTCAAAGTAAATTCCTACCTTTCACCGAAACACATTCATGAAGATTAGTAATTTAAAGGTCTAGAATGAAACCATTAAAATTAGAAAAAAATCAAGGTTGCAGTTTTTATTGTTCTAGGATGAGAAAGCCTTTTCTCAAGTTCAACGGGAAAGATAAAACCAAAGAAAACATATGAATACAATTGACCCTGTAAAAAAATAAATATTTCTATATGCGAAAATAAAAATCGTCAAAGTTAGAACACAAAAAGCAAAGTGGGAAAAATACTTGCCTCTCTATGGCAAAGAGCTAATATTTTTAGTATGTAAAAAGCTCTTCAAAATCACTAATAAAAAGGCAGGTACTCTTCAGGGAAAAAAATGAGCAAGGGACAGGAAAGGTAATTTAGCATTCGACAAATATTTGCTCTCCTTCTGTGTGCCAAACACTCTTCTCAGAACAGGAAGGAGATGAAGAAGAAATGAACCAGATGAAACTCTCAGGGTTCTTGGAGTTGACCTTCAGTAAATAAAGTGTAAACTCAACTGGGGGTGGGGGCAGAGTGTAAAAAGACTTAGTCTAGGAAAATACAAATCAAAATAACAATGAGTCCCCACTTCCCTTGTCAAAGATTTAAAAAATTGAGTAGAGGGCAGAGTAGCAGCATGTTTTAGAAGTTTTGAAGACTGTATATTTCTTTCTCAGAAATTCTTCCTTTGAGAATTTGTCCCAAGCAAGTTCGTAAGGATGCAATTACAAGGATGTACACAGCAGCCTTACTTTCAATAATGAAAAACTGAAAATAATCCAAATATTCATCGATAAGGTATTGATTCAATAATTTATGAAACAGCTATACAATAAAATACAATGCAGCCATTAAAAAATCATAGCATTAACAAAATATGTCAGGAAGGATCAGTAAATAAAAAGAGATTTCAAAACTGCATATATTGTGCAGCACCATGTTTATGTTAAAATAGGTATGCAGATATAGATATTTTTAAGCATAAAGAAAGAATCATAGATGACTATACATTAAAATATTATACTAACAGGAGATATTTCTGGGTGGAGAGTCTGTGGATTTTTTTAAAAATATACATTCCTTTAGGTTCTAAATTGTTTGCAATAAACATTATTTTTATAATCAGAAAAATTCTAAAACTGTGCTGTGATTTTCTTAAAAGTTCACCATTTAAAGAGAAGAGACGGCAACAGAAAAATATGAACAATGCCCAGTAGCACACACATTCCTGGAAGAATTATTCTCAGAGCAGTCAACAATCCACTATCTCGAAACCAATACCCAGAAGCACCACATCGCTTCTTTTCAGGCAGGCAAGAGATGTCTTTGCCATAACAAATTCACAGGAAATGCCAGGTTCAGTGACCAAGAAAACCAGACTTTGGGGACAACAGGAGAGTCAATGCTCTAAATAAGATTTCTAATTGGAAGAAAAAGATACCCCAGGGACATGGCCAGGCAAGTTAAGTGAATATATAATACCTGGAAAACAGCCCTCTACTCCCAGCCATTAAATATTCACCACACTGGGCCATAAAGGCCCAAGTCATTGAAATTAGAACTGCTGTTTATCCAGGCCAATCAATTTTTAATATATGAAATCCAGTTTTAAATCCCACATATGGAAATCGGTTACAACAAAGTCACAAATCTCAGTGTTCCACCGAGTGTCTATGCCCCTGGTCTCTTTAACCAGGAAACAAAATGAAATTAATTATTTTTATTTCAAACCCATTTAACTTTCTGTCACCAGCAGTAACATTTACAACACACCAGGGGTTTTCCAGGTTATCAGTGTTTCTTCTAAGTCTCTTCACATTTCAATTTTTCATCAAAATAAAGCTCTTTTTATCTCCAAAGATATGCATATCATATTCATAACTGATGCCTTTTTAAAAATAGCTCTTCTGACCCACCTCATTAACAGTGTAAAATTCACTCATCAAATACATATCATTAGCAGTGAACTACTATCCTTTTTGAAAAGCATATCTATTCAAAGGGTTTAATTAGAAGGTGATTTGTTTTTTTTTTTTTCTCATTTTGCCAAAAGGTGCTGCTTTGCTTGGTAACAAACCCGGTAGGTCACTAGAAAGGAAAATTATCCGACGGCAACAACATCAATTTTGAAAAGGTGGGAAGAATTCAACGGGAACCGTTGCAAACTCATTTCCATCCATTTCATGCTCTGTGGTCTCTTCCCTGCGTTTCACAGCGCACTTGGCTACCAAGAGAGGTGGGCGCATGTGCTTGCGACACCTGGATCGGAAGTGGAAAGAATGTAGGGTGTACAAAAACGTACGGACTCACTTGACCACCGTGAGCGACATGGCTTATCTATGTTCACACCCTTTGATCAAAGTGGACTCAGACGCACCTTGGTATAATCCTAAAAGCAGAGCAGCAGTAACTGCCCGCCCACAGATTGTTCCAGTCCACTTGGGAGTTTGCGGGATTAGTTGCATACGAAGCCATCAGGGTATCATCCCATTTACTCCTCACCTGATAAAGATGTTTGAGTTTTCATGATGATGCCATTGAGTCCATGACTTAAAAGACACAAATTGAAATGTCTCCCTCTTCCATGCTATTTTCTCTTTGTATTTAAATAACCTAGAAAAGTGCTAAAAATAATCCCATTTCCAGACCTAACTCTCTCACCCTTCAGATCCAAATATTGAACTGCCTGCTAGAAATTTCCCCCTGACCATCCCTCAGCTAGGTCCGACTTACTAGGCCTGAAACCAAATTCCCTGGCTCCACCCGTCCCCCTCCTGCTTAGCCCCAACCTGTCCCTGAGGTCCCTTTCTTGAAAAGACACGACCAGCTTGGCCACCCAAGCTACACCCTCACCCCACACATCTGAACAGTCACTAAGTCGGTCAATTCTACACCTGTGGCATTTCTCAAATCCTGCTCTCCTCTGCTCTCCCACTGCCCTAACTCAGGGTCTCACAAACCTTCCTGGAAATTGTTCATGACAATAACCATAACCGCCATTGTATTAGATTCTTTTTTTTTTAATATAGAGACAGGGTCTCACTCTGTCGCCCAGGCTACAGTGGCCCAATCAGAGCTCACTCTAACCTCAAACTCCTGGGCTCAAGTAATCCTCCCACCTCAGCCTCCCAAAGTGCTAGGATTACAGATACAAGCCACCGTGCCTGGCTACTATATTAGATTCTTAATAAGTGTTTGACCTGTTCTCTCTCACTTAACGGTTACAACAATCTTATGAGAAAAGATTAGTATATCGTTTTCATTTTACAAATGAGAACTGAGATGTAGGAAGGCCGGGGTCCCACCGCTGGCATCAGGCAGAGGCAGAATTTGAACCCAGTTTGCCTAACTGCACAGTCCACACACTCGACCACTGACACTGTCTCACATTTAACCAGAGAGAAGGTTTCTGAGGCTGCAGAAGATAGGGGTGGTGAAGTCAAGGTTTTCAGTGTGTGCTCTCCATACTATTATACAACGTTTTACAATAATAATGTATTCATTAGTGACTTGTACAATTTTAAAATATTAAAATTTCAGAACACTTATTTCACCCACTGCAATAGTTATCCCTTTCTGAGCACACCCTCACTCTGCCGTGCACTGCCACACGACACAGCCCACCGTGCAGTGGTGAGGGACACGCACACTTATCTCGAGAGCAGGAGCACATCTTACTCACCTGGACACACCCTGGTGCCTCTTGGAGACCAGGCATCTAGTCAGCACTCCACGAACAACTGTATAGTGTAGGCATGGTCCTATGGAGAATGGTTTTCTATAGACAATGTGCAAAAAATGTGAAATGTGTTCCGGAGACATTCACAGCCTTCTCACAACAGTTGCACGATCGTGCCTGTTTTCCAGCCATCACTGATCATAACACCCCCTTTTATGTTCCAAAGTCAGCCCCTTTGAGCAATGACTTCCATGGTCGGGCCGCCTGTTTGGGGCATGGATTCCACTTCCCTGGTCCACAATCCGGATGGTGCTCCTCGGAACACCTGTCCAGGCCTGGACGCCAGGCACAACAGTGCAACCCGAGCTCTGAGCAAGCCAAACTTCCAAGTCACTAATTAATCTGAAAGTTATATTCTCGGTTTCCAAAATCACACTCAGCACCAGAGCACCAAGAGCTGTGGCCTCAGTGGCTGATTCCTGTGAAGGCTGAGTGAGCCAAGAGGCGGCCCAAGTTCTCAGTTCTGAAAAAGCAGAGTTGGCCCAGGGGTCTAAGTGCTGACCAGTGCAGCCTAGCAGGAACAAGTAAGAGACAAATCCCTCCCACAGCTCCAGTTTAGATTGCTGCTGGCTTGCTTAAATGTTCTCCCTCTGCCCACTTGCTGAAAGTTTACAGGACAATTTATAATAAAAGGTACATATTGCATAAGGACAATTAACAATATAATCAGAAATCACAGAGCCCCATGAAAGACAGGGGGAGATATTCCCAAGAAGCTTAATAGAAAATTGTTACCATCTTGAGTAGGAAACTTAACTTTGAGCTTTCTGCCAGCCAAGAAGAAAAAAGGAAAACATCATCCACTGATAAAAGGAATCCCATTACATCTTCAGAAGAAGAAGGAAGGGAGATTTTCCTAGAACGTAACATGGAGTAGTCCAACGACCAATGAATAACTCAACTTCCAAAGTCTCCAGTGAAGATATTACTTAAGATGTAAAAATGTTCCTCAAAAGGATGTCATTCACCACAACCCTTAGGGAAAACCTTAAGGAAAAACAACACAATAAATTGTGTTACATTTATCTCAGTAAGAGTATTTGTCAAGGAGCTAAACTAACCATCCTAACATCAATCCTCCCATCTGGTCATCTAATTCAAGATATATTGATAATTGATATATTAGGCGCTCTACTCCTGAGAGCAGGACTGAGATGTATATTTTTGTTAGGTTTGTTCCAGGTGGGAACTCAAAAAATATGTATGGGACAGAATGCGGTTAAATGGAAAACTGAGGTTTGTGAATCAGTAGCCACGGGGGTCTCCCGGAGGTTGTAAAACCTGACAGACAGCTGCACTCAGCATTCCTATCCCCTCCATAATGAGGGAACTACTTTCTTCCCTTATCTCTACAGGATGAGACTGACCCAAGGGTCCCAGAAATTGGTTGTTTGAAAAAAAAATTTTATTGCAGCAGCCGTTCTGGCCCAGGCACTCACCCCCTCCTAAGAAACCCTCTATAAAACCCAAGCCTTTCCACTCCCTCAGTGTGGATGCTCTTTGGCCTCCACCCATCTGCACCCAGATGCTCGAATAAATGGCAACTTTGCTATCCTTTGCTATTCCTGAGGCTTCATGTGTCTCCCTCTCAGCTCTGGATCTAACAATTTTGATTTTAAAAAGGAAGTGAACATAAAGGCAAACGGAACTTAATCAAGGAAGTCTAAATATGTAAGAGCAAGGTGAAAAATTATGTACTTTGTTTAGGAATATTTTAAAGACTTAAAAGAATTAACATTTGGGGATGTGTTTTCTTTCTTTCTTTCTTTCTTTGTTGTTTTTATTGAGAAAGAAATGTTTACACCTGGGGAAAAAAGTAAAAGGGTCTAAAAGAGAATACAATCAAAGTAAGTTACCCTCCCTCCCAGACAGTCCCTTTGCCCGGAGGCAACCACTGTTAACAGTCAGAAATGAAATTAAACGGAGTGAGGGAGATGACACGGTTCCTAAAACGCCAGTTCAGTCTGTCTGATGGTGGGGGAAAAACATGGCAGAACTCTGTTGGTGGAAATGAGAGGATTGTTCCACCTCATGAGGAATGACTTGCAGCCCCAGGCTTTGGGTTCCCCTGAGGAATTCTTCACAGGCCCAGCGGGAGGTTTTCCTCCGCTACCCATACACATTTCACTGTCTAGCTGGTCTCTCTCCGTAGATGGTGGGCGTGGAGGTTTACCTAGAACACGATTTCTCATTAGCTCTTTCCTCCAGCACCCTCGGGTTTTGGTCGTGAGGGGTCAAAGAGGGACAGCCATCCTTGCATATGCAGAGGGAGGGTGATGGCAATGGCCCTCTCACATCTCCTCACTCTCTGAAACACCTCAAGAATTTGTTCACGCTGATTCAATCAGAAACATTTATTAAGTCATCACCAGGAACCTGGCATGATGCTATCAGGCTTACTTTATTTCCTCATATCTGACCTCATTCCACGAAGAATTTGTGACAGGCTTACAATACAATATATGGTAAAGTAGAAATATATAAAGTGAAAAACAGAACCAGAGAAAATACAAATTAGAACAGAAGATCCAGGCCAGAGTAGGTGGCCAAAACACAGGTCAAAACGCAGGTATGCTGCAGCCATGAGCCCCAGGGGAACCTAACTCAAAACGCAGATTTGGCCAAGAGCTCTCGCAAAGAGGAAGTGGGATGCATTTTTCTCTACTGGATGCCAGAGCTGGTACCTACTTGGTACAATAGGTTTGTATACCCACAAACATATGGCTATGAGCATAATTGTATACACATACCTAGATAGAGTGTTCCTATGTTAAAAAACACAATGACATCATGAAAACAAAAGTAGTTTGTCCTGCAAAGATCTCCTCCCTTCAAGGCAGTGATTCTCCACCTTGACTAAGTGTCAGACTCTCCTGGGGGTCTTTGAACAAATGCCAGGACCCAGGCTTTGCCCTTGAGACTGATACACATGGCCCGGCACAGAGCCCGACATGAGTAATTTTTAAGAGCTTCCCGGGCATTCTAAAATGTAGCCTGGGTTGAGAATCCACTGATTTAGGATGGTCCCTAAAGAATCCTAAATTATAATTTTTAGGGAAATTTAAGGCTAATTCTACCACCTTCCCTAGTTTCCAAAAACCTAATGATGTCTGTAGCCTGAAACACCTAAAATAAGCCAGAGGCACCTGCTATTCACTCCGCTGGGACCATTTCCTCATCGAGCACACTCCCCACCTCTCTCACTGCCTAAGTCTGGCTCCTCCTTCAGCTCTCAGACATCCCCCACCTCTGGTGTGAAGCCTTTCCTAACCCTCTCGGCTGGGGTCCATGTTCTGTGCCCCTCCCCCCCCCCCCGAATCGCCTCCTATTTTCCTTTCCACACTGGGCTGCAACTGGTTCATGACGTCTCTCCCACCAGGCTGTAAGTCCCCTGAGGACAGGGACTCTGCTCTGCTCACCATCATTATGCAGCACCCTCCTGGATGCAACATACTTAGCAGATGTTCAATAAATACCTGATACGTTAATTTTGACTCTTAAGCTGTCCTTCTCCATAAGAAAAACTGATCACATTATTCTCCATAAACTATAACAACAGCAGCCTTCTAGAAAACTCAGAGCAGACACAGCCCTCCCAAGGAGATCATAGGGAAAAAGAATGTTAAGGTCAAGAAAGCAATAACTAGATATTTTACCTGGAAAGACATACCTAGGTATCTTTAAAAAGTGGGGCCATTAAGAGAATAAAAAGACAAACCAGAGATTAGAGAAAATATTTGCAAAACACATACTCTATAAAGCAGCAGTCCCCAACCTTTTTGGCACCAGGGATTGGTTTCATGGAAGATAATTTTTCCACAGATGGGGAGGGGAGAGGGTGGCAGGGCTCTGCGGCCTGGTCTTCATGGCCCAGGGGTTGGGGACTGCAGTTATAAAGGACTGGTATCCAAAATATAAAAAGAACTCTTATAACTCAATAAGAAAACAAAAAAAAATGTTAATGGAAAAAAGATCTTAACAGACACTTCACCAGAGAAGATATTAAGATGGTAAATAAGCATATGGAAAGATAGTTGATATCATATGTCATCAGGGAAATGCAAATTAAAGCAATGAGATACTACTACACATCTTTTAGAATGACCAAAACCCAGAACACAGACAACACCAAATGTCAGCAAGGACAAGGAGCAACAGAACCTCATACACCGCTGGTGGGAATGCAAAATGGTACAACCACTTTGGAAGACAGTTTGGTGGTTTCTTACAAAACTTAACACTCTCTTATCATATGATCCAGCAATCACTCTCCTTGGTATCTACTCAAATGAGTAGAAAACTTATGTCTACAAAGAAACCTACATACTTATGTTTATAGCAGCCTTATTCGTAATTGCCAAAGATGGGAGCTACTAAGATGACCTTCAATAGGTGAATGGATAAACAGGTATATCCAGACAATGGAATATTACTCAGTGACAAAAAGAAATGAGCTGTCAAGCCACGAAAAGACATAGAGGAACCATAAATGCATATGGCTAAGTCAAAGTAGCCAGTCTGAAAAAGCTACATAGTATATAATTCCAGCTATATGACATTCTGGAGAAAACAAAACTATAAAAAGATCAGTGGTTGCCGGGGGATGAACAGATGGAGCACAGGGGTTTTTAGGCCAGTGAAACTATTCTGTATGATATTGTAATGGTGGATACACGTCCTTATAAATCTTTCAAAACCCATGAAACTGTACAAAATAATGAGCCCTAATATAAACCATGGACTTTGGTTAATGATAATGTATCAGTCTTGGTTCATCAATTGTAACAAGTACAGCATGCCAATGGAAGACGGCAATAATAGGGGAAAC
>RJWJ010016152.1:0-34944 GCA_004363605.1 Indri indri
CCTCTCACCAGATCGGAACTTGGAGCGAATGATTTGGGAGCGCTGGGAGGAAGCCGCCAGGGTCATTGTCAAGGCTGGGATGGGAACCTGGACTGGGGAGAGGGCCGCCCCCCCCCAAGAGAGGGCAGGGTCAGAGTGGAGGTCAAGAGGCTACCCATGCATGTGAAGTCAGCTGGGAAAGAGCCAGGAGTTAGGGATAGGAGCGGCCTTGGGCCATAACTTCTGGATTCCAGGGGGGAACGGGACTCCTTGTCTGAGAAAGAAGGGCTGAGGGCCTGCACTCCTGGATCCTGGGAGAGGAGGGACCTGGGGTCCGGGGCTCCTGGGTCCTGAGGAGGAGGCGCCGGGGTCTGGACTGTTGGGTCTGTGAAAGGGAGAAAGGGGCGGCGCCCGGATTCCTGAATCTTGAAGAAGAAGGAGGTTAAGGACGAACTCAATACTCAGGAGACTAGATCCTGGATCGAGAGGGAAAAGGGGACCTGACAGGTCTCTGGGGAATAGAAGGGTCCCTGCGACCTGCATCTGAGAAGGAAATCAGTGGGGTCTGTGGGAAAGGGGCTGGGACCAGAGAAGTGACAGAAGAGTTAAGGAGGGTCCCCTCTCCACCCCAGGGGCTTCTCACCAGGTGGGCTTGGCGCAGCTGTGCTCTGGGGCCAGCCGAGTCCCGTGGTCTAGGCTGGACACTGCAGGCTCCGCCCCACCAGCGTGGGACCGCCTAGAACCCCCCTTCCCGGGGCGTGCTGGGAGACCTTGGAGCGGGGCGGGGGAGCGGGGTAGACAGGAGCCCCGCCTGGGACCCTGAGAAGGGGCGGGAGCACGCGCTGGGAGGGTTTGGGGCGGGGCAGATGTTGGGGTTCCTGGCTCGCTCCTCCCGCGCGTCCTGGGACTGTGGGGTGGGGTGGGGTAGAGCAGCGGACTGACAGAAGCAGGTGCCAGGATAGGGGCGTCGGGTGAGCAGCAGCAGCAGGTGGTCGTGTCCCAGCCTTGCCGGCAGGTGCCACCTGTCGCCTACTTTTTCCCTGACGCAGCAACGGGAATCAGGTTCAGTGGAATGAAACCTTCAAATTGGGGGCCTAATCTCCTGAGTTTGAAAAAAGAGACAGGGGCCTGGACTCCTGAGTCTGCGGGAAGAGCGGTCTGGGAACCGGGACAGAGGTGTTGGGATTCAGCGGTGTGCCCAACAGGCAGACAGGTCCAGAAGCGGGTCGGGGACTCAGACTCCTGGGTCTGAGGGAGGAGGGGCTGGAGTATGGACTTTTGGGGAGGAAGGGAGAGATGGCGGTTCCCACTAGCAGGACTGAGGGCCTGAAATTCGGCAGAGCAAGCTTAGGGCTGTGTTCTGAGGCGTATGGGAGGCTCGAGCGCTCTTGGGTTGGATTACATGCAAGAGGGCAAGCTGAGGCCGTGGCTATAAATACCTCCTTGGACTCGGCACGGGCCCAACGCTCCAGGCAAGGGCTCCGGTACCTTATTGCACAGAAAACCAGCATCACTAGCGCACCCAAGTCTTAACAATGGAGGCGTTGCCAATACCACAGATATCTTTATTGCTCCTTGGCACTCACATTCCAAGCCTGTCTTCCCACCTGCCCTCCACTACCCGAAAACTCAAACTCCCAGCATTACATGCACGGGGAAGAACTACAACTCCCAGAAAGCTCTGCGCTCAGGCGGGCTCCAGTGAGTAGGAGCCGCCATTAATTTTCAAGGTTCGCGCGCTCGTTTGCTATTGGTTCTCAAGGAGGCGTGACCACGGGAGGTCCGTGGCGGTGATTGGCCGGTAGCTCCTGCTGCTCAAGATCCCAGAGGAGGCGGCGGAGCCTGCGCAGTTCACAGTGCAGGGCGTCGTCCGTCACCTGACCCGTGAGGCGCAGGCGAGAACTGCCCAAGGGCAGGATGAGGGGAGGGTGCGATGAGAAGCTTTCGAAGATATCCCCTGAGGCCAAAGAAGATGGGGTTAGATTCTGAAAATGGGCGTGAGGTGGCTGTGTGGAGAGAGCGGAGGCTGCATCGCGCCCAAAAGAAGAAAAAACTTCAACCCCCAGCAATGCCTGGAGCAGGGTCCACCCAAAACGCAACTCTTGAAGTCCCCAAGCATGATGGGAGTCGTAGTTCAGACTATGAAAAGCCACCGTTGCCTTGGAAACGGGCGACATAGTTGGGTCCCTAGGTCTGGGAGGAAGGGCTGGGAACTTAAGTCTTAAGGATTCCTGAAGGTGGAGGAACCAGAGCCCGGACTCCTAGGACAGGTGGGTGGGTGGTTGTCGAGGGAAGAGGCTGGGGGCGTGACCCCTGAGAAAAGAGGGAGCTGGGGACTTGAACTCCTGTATCTTGGGGAAAAAGGGGGCTGAGTCCAGCACTTAGGTCTAAGGGAGGGGAGGGTTAGGGGTCCAAAATCTCGGACCAGAAGCAAGAGGAGGGTGGAAATATGAACTCCTGCGTACTGAGGAAAGAAGAAAGCTGGCAGCCCCAATGCTTGTCTCCCCACTTCTCACCTGTGTCCACTGCATCTCGCTCTGCAGGGGGAGGGTCCCAGGCCGGTGGTGGCCCATGGCCGGGCCCCAGCTGGTAGTGGCTAAGTAGATGGTGGAGCTGAGCGGGGGTCAGTGTGGGGTGGTCAGTTCGTAGGCTGCTCCATGAGGCCTGGCGGGAAGAGCAGGCGAGAAGTGTATGGTTATTATGGGGCAGCTGAGAATCATGACTGGACAGACATCCATGAAGGGAGTGGACGTGGTGGGCACATAGTGGGGTCTGTGCAGTGTCTGCTGGGCACTGTGAAGCCTGTTTGTCACCGAAGTGATGGTGGGGAAGGATGTGCTCTCAGCAATTTTGAAAAATGTAGTTTGCTTCAGAATAAATGAGGATATAGGAAGTGGGTGGGGTTGGAGAAGAAACAAGATGGGCCAATAGTTTATATTATTGAAGCTGGTGGTGTGTACATAGGGATGCATTATTCTGTTGCAGCCACCTTTTATATCTGTTTGACAATCTCTACAACTGACCTAGATGGCATCAGAATCATCAGCAGAAACTCCCCCCAGGTTGCCTGGGTCCAAAACCCCAGTTTGGCTACTTATTACCTTCTGGCAAGTCACTGTGCCTCAGTTTCCTCATCTGTAAATTGGGAAAATAGGAACTACCTAATAGGGTTGTTATGATGATGCAATATGGTAAGATTGTAAAGTACTTGGAACACTGGGACTTATTAAATACACTGTAAATGTTTGATAAATAAAAATAAATAAATGTAAGCACTTCTAGATTGAAAAGAGATATCTGCCTGAGATGCGGAGGTATAAGAGAGAAGAAAAGAAAAACAAACAAACAAAAAATAAACTAAAATAAATGAAATCAAGTGAACTATCCCACCTGATTCTCAGTTTCCTCATCTGAAAAACTGTCAATTAGTAAACTACTAGAAGTGCTAAACACAGTGCTTGGCATATAATTTATGTCAATGAATGTTTTACCATCACGATACTTGGTCTCACACCAGACTTTCTGACTCAGTATGTCTGAGGGAGGGACCCTGGAAACTGTTTTTAATAAGTTCCACTGGGATTCAGATGTAGCCACGTTTGGTCATCATTGGTGCTGGCTTCTTTCTAGCTGACAATGCATCACCCACAGTTTCTGAGCTGGAGCAGGGATGACATTGGGTCCAAGGGTGAGCTGAATCCAGAGGGTGGCTGGGTGGCATCGAGGAGCCAGAGGTCAGGGTTGGGTACAGCTGACTAAGGGTTACCTTGAGCAGGGAGGTGCGGGGCACACAGAGCAGGTTCACAGCCATGGAGAGTTTCCGGAAGAACTCAGTGGCAATGTCGCCCAGCCCAGCTCCCTGTAGCCAGTCCAAGACAAGGTCCAGGTTGGTTCGGATTTGGACAGCTCGGGACCACTGATAGAAAGGTCGACCTTGACCTGTAATGGAAGGGTATTAAGGCTATGAGAGGCAATGGGTGCGTGGACTCTGTCCTCCTGCCTCCCAGACCATTCCTATCCTTCAGCTTGGGCTCCTGTTTTAGCCTCCCTGACAGGCTCCCAGCCCCCAGCCCAACCCTCACCTCGTTCCATCAGTGAGTTGAGAAGGGAAGCATTGGAGAAGAAGAACAAGTAGCCGAAAGTCTGAGACACGAGGTCTGGGTGCAGTTCACACTGGCTGGTCAGTTCCAGGGCTGCCTGGAACACGCCCAGGGTAGGTCTCAACCCCGGAGGCATGGCCCCTAGCTCTGCACCAGGCCCCGGCAGCTCTGCCCCAGCTGTGAAAGGGTTACTATCCAGGAGAGCAGGCAGTGTTGAATACAGAGTCTGAGGAGATACAGAGGTGCAAACAAATGGTTAGACAACTCCCTGGAACCTTCAGGGTGGTAGAATGTGAAGATAATGGGGAGCTTCCCAAAGGCTTCTGGGAGTTGTAGTCCAACTACATTCAACATCCTAAGGTTCTCCATGCAGAAATTCCTACTTTGTAGATGGATTTCTAGCATTTATTAGGCCTGGAACAAAAGGCTTTCTATACATTTCTTGGGTCTTTTAAGACCACCTCTCATGCATTATGGGACTTGTATTTCTCAGCAGAGACAGCTCAAGGAAGACAAAGGATACTGAACAAAGAGGCCTCCTTCAGTCAAAGAATTATTCTCCAGAGTTCCCTAAGGAAAGACAAAGAATGGAGAATCAGGAAGTGAGAGTAAAGTGGCAGTTGGCCAGTGGAAAGTGAGATCAGGCCAAGGACAGGAAATGAGGTCAGAGACAGAAAAGACATAAAACCACACTTGGCAGGGATGTAAAGGGAATGAAGACTTGGAGGAAAGGGCTTCACAATCACAGCTGCTCGAGGAACTTAGGGACTGTCCGCCCCAAAAGATCCCCTCTCATTTCACAGACAAGGCGTCAGGCCCACCGCAAGCCAGAAACTCTGAGAATTCCAAGAAGCAATATTAAGGTCAAGGGTACAGGCGGGGAAACTGGGGCAGAAAGCAGTCCCTGCAAGAAGGGCACTCAGGGAGAAAGAGCTCTGTGGCTCAGAAAAGGAAGCGAATTCGGAGCTGTAAGAAGTGAGGTCCGCAAACACAGGAAGTGAGGCCTGCAATTGACTGTTCCTGGCACTATCTGATGTATCTATATCTTTCTATCTATCTATAAAATGTATCAGCGACTAAAGAGTGGACTTAGAAAATGGGAGATTGAGAAAGTGGTAACGGTGATATAACCAGATAATGAAGTCAGCCTATCAAGAGGTGATGATTGCGAAGACAGGAAGTGAAGCCAGAATAGCAGGAAGTAATGTAAGCTCAAATAGGAAGTGATGTCATAACAGCAAAGTGCTGGGGTGAGATGGGATGTCATGTCAGAGAAGCAAGAAATCTTGAGTCCAATAGGAAGTCATATCAGAGTCATACAATGTAGTTTAAACAGGAAGTGATGCTATATCAAACTGGAAGCAAGGGACAAGGCCGACCTTGGTGAGGTAGTAGACAGACTGCTGGAAGGTACACATGATGACCTCATCCAGGAGGGCCATGGCCTCATCACATAATTCCAAGTCATTGCAGAGCTGTGGGTCTGAGGACAGGCCTGGGGGTGAGAGGAAGAACCACAGGCTGGCAGCCAGAAGCCCAGGTCCCCAGGTTCAGGGAGTGACAGAGGGCTTGGGCAGGCCTGAGCCTGGGTCAGAGCTCACCCTCCTGGTCAGCCTCCTTCTCCATTTCCATGACCTTCTCCTGCACGAAGCTCAGCAGCTCAGTGGTGTTGGCCATCCACAGCATGAGTGGCCGCAGTTCCACAGACACAGCCTCGGGAGTCAGGGGTACCTCGGGGACCCCTTCAGGGTGGCTGGGGAACAAGGAGAAAACTTGTGATCCCTGCCCAACTTTCACCAAAGTGTCCAAACCCCATGATCTAAGTCTCAGCTGGGGACCAAGACCCATCCCCACTTCACGGCTGGAAAGGCTGAGTCCCAAGGAGGAGCAGAAACTCGCAACGAGACATGCATGGGGTGACCCCGGAAACGGATGCACATCCCAACCCCTGCATCCAGCCCACCCTTTCTGCTCAGTATTTCTCTTACTTTTCTGGCTGACGGTCTCCAATCTCCTTAATCTTTTCCTGTGGAACAGTAAGATCAGAGTCAAGGGGAGAGGGATTCACTGAAGGACTTAGGGGTTAGTACCCTGGTTTTTCTAGAAGCACCTTTTTGGCAGAGCCTCTCCCCACTTTTCAGATGGGCTCTGATCTCGAGCTTCAGAATAGTCTCTCCCTCTTCTTACCCTTTAAAACACACACCCCTGTGATCCGCAGTAGTGTACATCATCCCACCCAGCTACGAAAGAGGGGAGGCTGGAGAAAGGACTTGGGGTGCAGGTGGGACTGGAGGAGGTGGGGGGCAGGGCGCTCACCCAGACGGCCTCCTTGATGAGCCGGGCCAGGCGGCCCAGCAGGCGCGGCAGGTGGCCCAACTCCAGCTCCCGCGCCGAATGTTGCACGCACAGCGCGAGCAGCGTGGCGGGTCCGAGCGGCGGCAGGTCTCCAGCGCCGGCGGCCGCAGCGCGCACGATCTCGCCCAATAGCGCCTCCTCCTCGCGCGGCCGGAAGCGCAAGACTGGCTCGCGGCCGTCCAGATAGGCGGCCAGCGCCTCGCCGCGCTCCTGCAGGCCGCGGCCACACAGGCGACAGGAGAAGGCCCAGCCAGGGCCCGGTGGCGTGGCCCCGGGGCGCGCGGGAAGCCACGGTGGCCGCGCCGGCCCTGAGCCCCCAGTGCGGGGGTCTTTGTACATGAACAAGAAGTGCTCGCCCATCCCCAAGAGGTCTCCCGGGTGCAGCTCGGCCTCCCGAAGCAGGAGGCACCCGTTGTGCGTGACCGGAGCGCCCCGGGACGGGCGCACCACGGCAGGGGGCTCAGGGCCCGCGCGCACTGTGCAGTGACGGGGCAGGATGTCTGGGGCGTTGAGGAAGGTGTCCACATACGGGGCCGGGGACCCGCCGCGGCCGGACGAGTTCCCGCCCCGGCCGAACACGTGCTGCTCCCTCGTCATCACATACACCACGAAGTCCTGGAGAGAAAGTGAGGCTGCACTAAGGACACCGCTCCTCCAGGAATGGACGCTTCCACATAGACCCCGTTCTTACGATGGACTTGCTCATGCCCCACCTCCTTTGAACGAACACTTCCAAGGAGATCTCCTGGGATCCCACAGGACTCTCTAAGCACCCCCATCTCCCATGAGTGGACTTTCTGTGGACTCTTCCAAGGCACTTTCTATGGTAGAATGTCCCACGACACCCACCCCAAAGTCTAGATACTTACAAGGAGACCCCTTTCTTGACATGGACTCTACCATTTTATTCCCTCAAACAATAGATGCTTCCAAGGGGATCTTTCTCCAATAGACTCTCCCGTCGTCTCGCCTCTTCTGAATGGACCTTTCAAGGCAATCCTTCCTACAGTGGACTCTCCCATAACACCCAGCCAAGGACTGGGTGCCCCCAAGGACATCCCCATTTCCAAAATGGACCGTCCAATTACCCTCGTCCTCAAAGAATGGACCTTTCCAAGGAAACTGTCTTTATTCAAGGAACTGCTTCATTTCCCTACCCCTGGCCGCACCCACTTGTCTGTTATTTCACCCGCCATGATGGAAGCTTCCAAATACATTTCCCTTTCCAATAATAGTTTTTCTCAATATTCCCAAAGCAGAGAATGGATACCTTTTTAAAGAGATCTTCCTTTGAACAAAGGTTTCCTTCAATTTCTCCATCCCATTAACGTACACTTCCAAGAATAACCCCTTTCTACAATGGACTTGCTCATGAATTCCCACCCCATGATGAACTCATTTCTGAGGAGACATATGCCTACTCCTATTACCCCCACTCCCCTGATGGAGGATTCCAGAGACTCCTCGTCCATCAACGGATGTTGTCAATATTCTCATCCTTAAAAAAAGACATCTCAAAGAGATGGGCTCTTCTAGTAACTCTGCTTATAAATAGACACTTTCAAGGCGACGCTCTTATAATGGAATGTCCCATTTCATCCACCAAATAAACACATGAATGCCAGAAGACCTCCTTTTAAAAATAGATTCTCTCATCAACCATGCTATAAAAAATTTAAGCATTTAGTCTGACTCCCATCCTAAAATAAACCCTTCCATTCTCCATCCATGTCTGCGAGAGTAGACATCCTGATCTGTGTAAACCCCCTTTCTACACTGAACTTTACTGTTACCCCACCCCATGAATTGATGTTTCCAAAGAGACCTCTTACTACAACAGATTCGCTTATCTGCCCCTCTAGAAAAATGGGCCTTTCCAGTCTGACCATCTTCTAAAGGTAGAATCTTCTGGGCGCCACGCCTGTCTGCAGGAATGAGACGATCCAAAATACACGAGCCTCTTTCAACAATGGGCTGTCCTGTCCCTTAACCCAGGAAGGGATGCTTCCACAGCACCTGCCACAAGCTCTCACATTACAGCCACTCCGTGAATAGACAAATCCAAATAAATTCCTACAGCACATTCACCTATTATTTCTGTCCACAAGGAATCTACAATTCCAATGAAGCCTCTTTCTTACAAAGGAATTTCTCATGAACCCCACCTGGGGAAGAGATGTTTCTAATGTTTCCCCCTCTTCCCACAAGAGACTTGTCCTCTTACATGGCAGAATAGGTCCTTCCAATTTGACCGTCTTCCCAAAAGAGAGCCTCTTGTTCTCCAACCTTGTCCAGAGGAATGGGCTATTATGAAATAAGCAAGCCCCTTGCTACAATGAGCTCTCCCCTGTCCCCTTGTCCCCCACAGGCAGGAGTGAATTCTTCCACGTGAGCTGTTCTCTGAATAGTCTAAACCTCACACCCATATCTACAGCCAAGATGCCTAACCCTATTGGATCTCTGTGACAGTAAAAATGGAACTGCCCAATAAGCTCCACCACCTTCTAGAGTGGGCTTTGCCATTGGTCCCAGCTGTACTTGTTGAGCTTGGCTGTAGCATTGTCAGCCAAAGGTGGGCAACACTGTAAGGATGAATGCCCCAATCACCACAAATAAATGAATTTTTCTTTCTAATAAAATATTACATTTCTTGATGCAATAATTTCCCACAGATCCCACCACCAATCCTTTCTTCCTCTCTGCTATCTAACAAAGAAGTTCTAGCATCACCCAAATATGTAAAGTAGATAGAAGTATCAGTGCCACCTGCCTCCATCAATAATGGTCAAATGGTTCCAATGTAAACCATCATCTTTTAACAATGGATCCGTCCACTCCCCCTATCAAGAAAACACAGGTTTATGCAGAGCAAGATCCCAGGCACCAAATGATTTCCCTGCTCCAGCGGATGGACTCTCCCATCACGCCCCATCAAGAAATGGATGTCTCCAAGGGGATCTTCTTTCTACAGTGGACTCTCCCTTGAGGAAGACAATGCTTTCCTCCAACTATGAATGAAGTGAACCATTCCCTATGTGCCCCTCCAGTACCTCCTCTCGTCTCTGGCCTTATCGTCTACTCAGGAACCTTGCTGGACCACGCCTCCCAGAGTGCCCTGGGAATTCTGGGAGTTGTAGTTTTTCTGCCCTCCAACCGACGGGTGGAGTAGAGGGCTCTCTGGGTAGGGGAGGTGGCGCTCACCTGGGCGTCCTGGTAGCCCTGGAGCAGCAGGAAGTAGGGGTGGTTGCTGGGGGCCTGGATGAGGCACTGAGTCAACTGATCGAAGTCCCCAGGGTCTGTGGATCCGATTTGGGCTTCGGCTGCCCCTGGGGCCATGCTAAGTGCCTGCTGCCTGCGTTCCTGCTGCCGCCGCCGCCGACCCTGCAGGCTGAGCTCGGACACACTGCGCCTCAGGGACAAATTTTCCGAGCGTTCTTTGCCTCCGGATCCAGCCGGGGGCCCGGATCCCGACCCTGGACCAGGACTGGCCAGCGCCGCCCCGCCAGACGCCGCCCGGGAACGGTTCTTTTGTGGCCGCCACGAGGGGGCGCCAGTGCCTGCGGGGAGAGAGGGGGAACAGTGAGGCTGAGCCTGGAAAGACAGAAATTTTAAGGAGACAAAGAGTCAGAGAGGTGAGGCTGCTTCCCACGTTTAGGCTTTTGCGTATGCTGTTACCTGTGCCTGGAACACATTTCCCTGCTGACTCCTACCATCTTGCAGTTTTCAGACCAGAAATTTTGTTCATTCTTTTAACAAGTATTTATTAAGCACCTACTGTGTGCCTGGGACTGGGTAACAGAGAAGACTCTGCTCAGCCCTCAGGGAAATAGAAACCACCTCCTGAACACCCTTCCCTGACAGTCCACTTTGAGGCAGGTAACTGCACCACCGTGCCCTGGCACATAGTAGGCGGCCAGTGGAAATGAGCTGAATGAATGAACCGGTGTTTCCTACTACGCTTGTGATCTGGGAGAGCCAGAGCCTCACCTGTCAATGTCCCCACTGTATTCCTCAGGACCTAAAAAGCATGTGGCTCACAGTAGGTGCTCAATGAACGCTTTTTTTTTTTTTTTGGAAAAAAGATGATGATTATAATTGTCATTTTTTTTTATATATATATACAGTCTTGCTTTGTCGCCCCGGGTAAAGTGCCGTGGCGTCATCACAGCTCACTGCAACCTCTAAGTCCTGGGCTCCAGCGATCCTCCTGCCTCAGCTTCCCGAGTAGCTGGGACTACAGGCACGCAGCACCATGCCCAGCTAATTTTTCTACATTTTGTAGAGACAGGGTTTTGCCGTTGTTCAGGCAGGTCTCCAACTCCTGGCCTCAAGCAATCCTTCCACCTCGGCGCCATTCTTTATTAAGTACCTATGTGCCAAGCCCTGTGCTAGGTCATATATATATATATATCCCATTGACTCCTCACCTGGGATTTTGCTGAGATTAACTGGCAGAGAACATATTGGAATCAAAGCCTGAGTTCCAAACCAGTCAGTTTAATTGCTAACAACACTCTATCTCCCAAAGGGAGACTCAGAAACAGAAAAGCGGTTAGAGAGCTCCCTGAGCAGCCTCTGGCCCTCAGTACGCCAGGCGCCACCCCTGCCAGGCTCATCCAACACTTGCCATTTTATCATTGACACCACCTCCTGTTCTAGGCCTGGTCTTTTCAGAGACCAGGCCCCATTGTGGCATGACCTTCCTTGGCCTCTACAAATACCTCTTCCTCTAGCCTCTTCCTTTCCCAGGTGCCCACACTTGGCAGGCAACCCAGCCTAAGACCACCTGATCCAAGGCTGGTCCCTGTGAGGCTCCGCCCACTCTGAGTCCCCGCCAGGCCCGACCTAGGAGCCCATTCCCCCAGTCCCTCCGCCTTCTAGGCTCCACCCACATAGGCCCTGCCCCTCGAGAACCACCTCAACCTACTTCGCAGAGCGGCTTCCTGCCACAGCGCCCCACGCCCCACGTGCCACCATGAGTCACCATGCATCGCGTCGCCTAACACCTCGTGCTCCCGACTCCTCTCTTCAACAGGCCCAGCCCCAGCGTCACAGGCTCCGCCTATCGGCTCTGCATATCCCCCAAGGACATCATCCATACCTACACCTCCAGTTCCTAGTTCTCTCAGTTTCCATTTCCCTCCAACACACAGACCCCATCCCTCCTCATCTTGCAGACTCCTGCAAATCCTACAGGACTCCCCGGCTCACAGGCCCCACAAACACTCCCCAGGATCTACTATTCTGCAGGCGCCGCTACACATTCAGCCTCATCCAAGGCAGTCTGAAATGTCTACTGAAGGCCCTGACCCCGTCCGATCCACTCTAGGACACTGCCAACCACCGCCCGCAAAGAGGCCCCGCCCCGCCAGAGCCCAAGCCCCTGTAAAAATGCCACTCTACCAACAAGCCCCGCCCTACTCTCAGGCCCGCCCATGTGGCTGACCCGGCCCGGCTCCAGCTCGACGCTCCACTGACTGGGTCCTACAGGTAAGGCCCCGCCCCTAGCCCGCCCCCAGCCCCAGAACCCCGCCCCAGGGCCCGCCCCCAAGTCCGGTCCCACTGGCCCCACCTCCCGCGCCCCGCGGCCCCGCCCCCAGAGCCCCCGGCCCCCTCACCTTCGCCGTCCGCGACCCCGAAGGCCTCCTGCTCCAGACGGCGCGCCTCCTCGCGGCCGCGCAGCTCGAAGCGCCGCGCCCAGCCGGGCCGCGCCCTCCACAGCTCCTGCACCAGCAGCGGGCGCTCGGAGTCGCCCAGCACTCGCAGGTGCTCCGCCCGCCACTCGCCGTTGCCGGCGCCGGCCGCCGCGGGCCTACCCAGCGCGTCGCACAGCGCGAAGGCGTCCACGCTGTCGCCGGGGCCGCTGCCAGGACTGCCCGCCAGACCGTAGCGCTCCAGCGCCTCGGCCACGAGCTCGCGCGCCGTGGAGCGCGCCGTGGCCAACACGCTCTTGTAGTTGGCGCCCGACGCCAGTCCGGCACCGAAGATCTTGAGGACCCCCGGGGGCGCCGTGGCGCGGGCGGACAGTGGGGGCTCAGGGGCCACACCCGCCGCCAGCTCAGGCAACTTCTTCTCGCTGGCCCAGCGCTGCGCGGCCCCCGGAGTCCCAGGGCCTCCCGCGCTGCCGGACCCGGTAGTCCCGGTCCCCGAGCCCCGAAAGAGCTGAGAGATGCGCTTGGCGCGGCTACCCGAGGCTCCCCCGGCCGCCTTGACCGCGCCCACTCGCCGCAGCTCCACGTGCGGTGGGGGCGGGAGCAGTGGCTCACTGCTGCGGCTCCCCGTGTCCGAAGACGAAGACCTGGGAGCCCGCCCGGGAACAGAGTTGCGGGAGAGACACAGAAGGACACCGAAACGGGGGTGGGGGACAGATTAGGAGAGAGGTAGGCAGAGACCCCAGACAGAGAAGGGAGGAGAGACCAGGGTGGTTGGAGATGGGGGGTGGGCAGAGACCGGAGGCAAAGAGAGAGAAATAAAATAAATAAATAAATAAATAAATGCGAGTCCCACAGAAGGAAATTCCAAGAGGTGAGCAGGGAGGGGAGGAAGGAAGGTGAATCAAAGCCCTGCGCCTTCTGTGTTCCCATCCCCGTGCCCATCCGGCCTAACTCCATCTCCTGCCCAGCCTGCCACCCTCCACCATGCCCTGATATCACTGTCCCACCGTCTCCCCCTGCCCACCATCTCACTTGCCCGTTCAGGATAGTAACCAGAGCCAACACTTTCGGGATCCCTGGCACGCCCCGGTGCAGGGACCCGGCCATAAGCAGGGGCAGATCGCAGGGCAGGGATGGGAGTCCTGTGGAGATGGGCACTCACTTGACAGAGGCAGCGCTGGGCCAGCGTCGCCCCAGCTTGGCCAGCTGCTTCCTGGGGGAGTTGATCCACAGGCCCACAGGGAGATGGAGCTTCCCAAAGCGGGGGCTTCCGCCCTCCTTCCGTTCACCAGACAGCATGGCCCTGAGGGAGGATGGGAAAGGTCCCAACTCCTAAGGCACCGAGTGTGACAATGGGGTGAAAAGGACCTGGACCTCCAAGTGGGGGTGGGGGTTGGGGCTCAGACTCTTGAGTCCAGGTGGAGGAGAGGGATGGGACCCTGGACTCCTGGGTCCTGGGATGGGACATGGCCAGCGACTGACTCTGGGGTCCGAGGGAGTAGGGGTCTGGACTCCAGGGCCCCTGGCTCTTACCCTGCTTCGGGTCCGGCAGCACCCGGAGGCCCTGGCTCCCTGGCCTGGGTAGTTCCACTGCTCTCGTTCAGCCTTTGCCTCTGCCCCAGCTCCCAGCGCTGGGTGGGGGACAGGAAAAGGCAAGAGGAAACCGGGCAGGAAGAGCGGGGAGGGGGCGTCCTGTGAGGAGACCAGGCCTGGGGGAGGAGATGTGGGTAGGGCAGGCCCTGTCCGATTCCTCGATCCTGGAATTACATGGCAGTCGGCCGGTCCCTCCAGGATCCAGGGGTCCGGGGTCCGGCCCCTCTTACCTCGGGCAGGAGCCCATCCCCAGATTTCTCTTTTTGGGAAACCAAAAGTTAGGATCAGTGCAGAGGAGTGACTCAGACACTTAGGCAACGAGATAAATTTTTATTGGCTCCTTCAGTCTTTGGCCTTTTCCTTTGGAACAAGGGGGTGCTCAGCAGCTCCATTGTCACGGCCGAACAGTGACGACTTTATGAAATCTATCACCTTCGTTTGACACAATATGCTGGGGGAGGATCCAGGTTAGGTACTAATTTGAGTGCGGGACACCCCTCCCAGCCGCCCTCCATCTGAAATATTTTGTAATAATCTAAGTCTCGTCCTAGGGAGTCCCCCCGCTAAGCCCGCCCCACCCCGAGTGGAAGTCCGGCTCTCCGTCCCCAGTAGCTTCCAGACCTGCTTCTGCGCTGGGCACTGGGGAACCCCGCCCCACACTCCAAGTCCGCCTCCGCCAGTGGGGTGCTCACGCGAAAGCGAGGCTGACTATGAGCACTAGCGAGGCCCAGAGCAGCAGCCCTGCAAGGCGGACTTTCAGCATGTTCTTGGACTTTGGAGACTGGAGTGCTGTGGACGACTCTGAGGTCCCCTTGCCCTGGGTTACAATGTTTGGTGACGGTTTCTCCTCCTCGACCGGTATGGGCAACACTGATGGAGAAGGGACAACGAGGGGAGCAGTCCTGGAAGGGCAAAGGCAAGCCCGCCCAGCACCGAGCTCTGCAGGAGGTGATCTCCTCTCCAACTGCGAAGCGGGGACACACCCTGTGCATGGGGCCAGAGACCACGCCCCAGGCAGGAAACCACACCCAAGGGAAGCCACGCCCCCACAGCTAACGCCACGCCCCTGGAGCTGGCCCCAAACTCCTGGACCCAAATCCCACTCTTCTCTCAACCCCGCAGCACTGACCTGTGACATTAAAATAGATGATGGTGGCTGGGCTGGAATTCACAGAGCCCAGCTCGCAGCGGTAACGGCCTGCATCCTTCGGACCCACCATAGGCTTGGTCAGGGTGGGCGCTGTCCTCATGGACACCAAAGTCTCAGTATTGTTCTCCCAAACCTAGACCCAAGCTCAAGGGGTCACAGAGGCCTGGGGAATCCAAGGGTTGGGGGAGTACAGAGACGATCACGGGGCCTTGGTGCAGGAGACAGGAGTCCATGATGTCACTGGTCAGGGCATGGGGTCCCCAGGGGTTAGTAGAGACCATGGGTCATGAGGGTCGTGGGTGCAGGCCAGTGGATCTAGGGGCCAAGGAGCTCACACAGACATGATAGACTGTGGGGGTTCAAAGGTTGCAGGAGTTGAGGACCCCACCCTGTAAAATCTGTAATAGGAGAGGCCTTCTGAGGCGTGATGCCAGTTCAACTCACAGTCCAGGATCATGTCTTCCATTTCACGGACCTCCACTTTGCGCTCTGGGGATAAGGGAGGACTGTGGGACACTCCTTCGTGGTTCTCTGCCCTCCCTTAACCCCCTTACATTTGGTTGGAACCCCACCTTCTCTGATCTGCTATCTCCATCTCAGCTTTCTCAGGCTCTCATCTCGCCCCACCCCTCTTGCACCAACCCCTCCTACTGGGGTCCAGCTCTCACCCCCGCAATTGGAGGACTTCCGGCAAGTATGAATCTGCTTTTGGCAGGTGCTGCACCAGATCAGAGTCTGAAACATCGTACCTGAAGGGGCAGGGTAAAGGCTGTATTTGCCCGTGAAGGGGCGGGGCTAAAAGGAGAGGGCAGGGCCACGGGCTGGGTCCGGGTCACGTGACAAATCCTGGGGCGGGACAGGGCCAGAACGTACCTGGGTAGGAAGCAGGTTCAAACAAGGCTCAGTAAAGAGTGTAAGTAGAAGACGACCCGCTCCCCCAGAAATCGAGGGTGGAGAAAGAGTATTGGAGACCTGGGAACCTCTCAGACGCGGAGAATGAAAAAAACACCAGGATCCAAAGAGGGGAAAAGGGAGATAGGGTATTTGCGGGGCAGGGATGAGGGGTAGAGGGCCAGCTTCCATGATCTGGACTCACCACATTTGTTGGGACAATACGCTGCCTCAGAAGGGAAGAGAGAGAGAGAGAGAGATGACAGTCAGATTTCTAAATTAAAGAAGATGGAATAGAGGGTTGGGGGAAGAGCTGGGATTTGGGCTCTTGGGTTTGAGGGGGAAGCACTTGGGTCTGAGGGAGCAGGAGTCTGGGGCGGCAGAGGAACTGGACTCAGAGAAGTAACTAAAGGGCTGGGGACAGGGACTGTTGGGTTGTGGTAGGAGGGGGCTGGGGTCCCAGACTCCCATCTTCCCTCACCCTCTTTTTGGAAGTGAGCAGCGTAGGTGGCAAAGGTTTCCTTCTGCAGGCGCAACATCCAGAATAGCTCCTTCACGAAGAGCTCACCTGGGAAGAAACAGAATGGTGCAGTGGTCCCCCCACCCCAATCCCAGATATGAGGTGCCGGAAGTTTGCCTCTGTCTGCAGAGCCTGGCATTCTCAGGGAAGGACATTGAAATTGACCACTTAACCCCATGCTGGCTGCTAGGCTAAGCAATGCACATTTAATCTTCACAGCAACTGAGAAACTAAGGCACTGTATGCCCTCCATTTTAGAGCATTTTATTTTATTTTATTTTTTTGAGACAGATTCTCACTCTGTTGCCCGGGCTAGAGTGCTGTGGCATCAGCCTAGCTCACAGCAACCTCAAACTCCTGGGCTCAAGCAATCCTTCTGCCTCAGCCTCCTGAGTAGCTGGGACTACAGGCATGTGCCACCATGCCCGGATAATTTTTTCTATATATTTTTAGTTGGCCAGCTAATTTCTTTCTGTTTTTAGTAGAGACGGGGTCTCGCTCTTGCTCAGGCTCGTCTCGAACTCCTTAGCTCAAACGATCCTCCTGCCTCGGCCTCCCAAAGTGCTAGGGTTACAGGTGTGAGCCACAAGTGCCGGCCCACGTTAGAGCATTTTACAGCTGAGGAAGCTTCAAAGTCCTTTGCTCAAGGCCACACAGCTAGGAAGTGGCAGAGCTGAAATTTGAAGCTAGCAATCTGACCAAGAGACCACATATCACCAGCAGAGGCTTCCCTGAGAGTTGTGGGGTCCCCAGCACCCTGGGTCTATTTACCTTTTACATCACTGTCGGTGATGCGGTTCAGGTCCTTCAGCAAACTCCAGGATGCTGTGTTCAGTGTGGCTTCATCTGTGGTGGGGGTGGGGGGCGGAGGTGGGGGAGAGAGAACCCTAGATTCCAGCATTACTGTCTCATTGGCCCGCCTAGCCTTAGAAATACACCTGAGTCCAAGGGGCAAGGGTAGGCCCGGTTAAGGATTAGCCTTCTGGGCGTTGTACAGAAAATTGTCAGATAAGGGGTAATTATTACAGCCTGGCACGGTGGCTCACGCCTGTAATCCTAGCACTCTGGGAGGCCAAGGCAGGAGGATCGCTTGAGCTCAGGAGTTTGAGATTAATCTGAGCAAGAGTGAGACCCGTTCTCTAAAAATAAATAATGTATGGAAAACAATATTTACTAGCCCTAGGGAACCCCAGAATCTCAGCCTTCTCCATTGGTGCACCCAGGAGACCTGGTCCCAGCCCCTTCCTCCCCCTGGCCCCAGCCCTCTCCGCTCCCAGGACCCCGGAGTCTGCTCTCTGCCCTGCCCTCACCAATGGCCCCCATAAAGGAATCCTCCTTAAGTGGCAAGTCCTTGAAATCATTCATGGCCTGTTCCACCCTTTCCATCACATTTTTGTGATGCCGGACATCCAGGTGGCCAGGCAGGTAATCTTCTTTCAAGGACTTTAGTGCCTGCTTGACCAAGGGGCTACACATGACACAGCCCCCAGCAGGAAGCAGGCAGCTGTTCAGAGCTGCCAACAGGAGGGCAAAACTTGGCCTCATTGCAGCCAAGAGCCGCAGTCCTCGAAGACCGTCAGGAAGGGTCCTCTCACTCTAAACCAAGAGCAGGTGAACGCTAAATAAACAAAGAGAAGCCAAAGCTCATCTCAGAGAGCCCCACTAGACGCCCATCCCCCAGGTCCCCAAACTACAAAACAAGGATCTTCAGGAAATCTCCAAACCAAGAGGACTGATGTCCTTCATCAGATGCCTCCAAAGTGTGAAACTGAATCCAGGGGACCCCCAATTTAGAGTCCTGCCTGCACTCCAACTGAGAGCTCAGTAAACTGTTAAAGAGGAGGCGCCCACCAGTCCCCACATTCAGGCCCTAGAATTCCCCGCCCGGTTTGCCCCTTCCCAAACTATAGGATTCCCGACTCCCCAAATTGATGTGATCCTAAACTCCAAGCCTTAAGTGTATCAACACTGAGGCACTACCACCCAGACCCTAAAACCTCGCACCTCAAGCTGAAAACTCAATGCCCAAACCAAATAAACCATTTAATACAGACCCAACCAGGATGTCATCAAACTCAGAACTCCCTCAAAACCAACACCCACTCCGAGTCCCTAAACTGGGGACCCTACACACTTAAGCAAGTCTTCGTGCCGCCCTCCATGCTGCCCTTGTCCACCCTTCCCCAAGACTAACGGACCCCCAATTTGCCGGGCACACCCTTCTTAGGAAACGGACGAGACCTGGTGCACCCTGAGCAGCGATGCATCCTCAGCAGCCGCTCCCCGACCTTGATTCCTGACTTATGAGGTGCCTTCAAACACTAGGGTTCGCTGAGGAGCCGAGTCCAGGTTCTGAGGGCTTTTAAAGAGGAAGCCGGGTCACGACCTTCTACTCTAATATTTTCCCATGGCTAAAATTAAGGATTTTGTTTGGGGCGAGAGTGAATGGGTTGAGTGGAATAGTTTTCCACCGGGGTCTGAGTCACGGAAGGTCCCGTCTACCAGCAACTTGCAGCCTTCCTCTTTGAGTTTCCCACGTGAGGTCCCTAATTTCCTGAGATAGTACCGGGGCTTTTCCTTGGCCCCACCCAGAAGCCCAACTCTGAGTCGGATTGGACTGCAACAAAGGGAGGCCCCGCCCATCGCTCCATAACGTCACAGAGGAGGCCACCTTTTCAGACTGGAACTGACTTCCCAGTATCTACCGAAAGGGAAGTTAGCTGCGTGCTCCGGTTTCCAGAGCCAGGAACCGGGACTCTGGCGTTTAGCTTCCACCCTTCCCATGGCCCCAGGACCCAGGCTTCCGGCTAAAAATGCTCCCGGCCCTTTGGAAACTGGCGTGGAGCCACAGAGATGCGGGAAGCAGCTATTTTAACCTTAGGACTACGACTCCCAGAAGGCCGTTGGGCCTCTTTCTCCATAGCAGATTAGCACCGCCACGTCCTTAGCTTTATGGGAAATGTAGTTCAATGATTATACTCTTTGGTCACCCCCTTCTCCACCTCTCCCCAGGCTATGGGGGCTGGACACGGAGGTCCCCGTGGGAAGAGAGATCTGGAGGCTAATATTGGCGGTCCCGGACCTTTGGGTCCTGGAAAGTCTCTCTGTCCTTACTTTTCTGTGTGACTGAAACAGGGAACCAGAAAAACAGGGACCACAGCTCACACAAGTCCAGCCACAAGGGACTTAAGTAGGGACAACACCCTGAGACATCACGAGTAATGAAAGCCCTTGGAAGCTGCCCGGCTTCCCCTGTTACAACACACACACACGGCTCCAAAAATGCTGCAGAGACAGGGGTTGGTGATATGGACTTTTAATTCACACCTCCTGCTCTCTACCTGTGGCAGCTGAGTTGGGAATGGTGCCCTGAAACCCCTGAGAAGACTAAAGGCTTGGGTTTGATGTGTGGATGGGGGATGTGATCAGAGTTGACTGTATTAAAGGTATCTTCCTTCACCCTCCAAAAAGCAGCAAAGGGCTCCTGAAATCTGAGTCAAGTATCCTGTCCTCCTCAGCCAGACCCTGTGCTCCTGCCTGGGTTTGAGGCTTGGGCCTTTTATCCCAGACCTGCCCAAAGCCAGATCTAGTGGTTCTGTGAGTTCAGGACCTTGCCAGTGGTTGGCAAGGAGCACAGTGCCTCCCAGCTTTATGCAAGCCCACGAGGGCATGTTTACTGATGCCTGCTGACTTCCAAGAGACAGAACCCAGACCCCCAGCAGCCCACCTACAGAGGAGGGTCAGCTTCCTTAATCCTGAGAGGCAACCTGAACTTGGATTCAACATCCGCAGTTCCTGTCTTTGGCAGTTTTTGAGATTTAAAAAAAAAAAGTGTCTCTGGATCTCTGGAAAGTTCTGCTCCAGAAGCTGCAGTATTTCAGCATCTATCACTCTCCCCACCTCCACATCCTTGCCTGTCCACTGCCCCCGAACCCCCACCCCCAAAAAATCTTTGACACTTTCTTAGGGGCTGAGGGGTTGAAGAGAGTTCCACTCTGCTCACCACCTACCCCAGTTTTTCCAGAGCCTGGAAGCAGAGCAGGATGTCAGCTGCAATAGTTTATCTTCCCTCCCAATCTTTCTGGCAATGGTGGGTGTTGAGCTTCTGGTTATACATTCGTTAGATTCTTTACCTAAGTTTTCTGGAATTCCAGAACCCATTCCCTCTGGAAGGGTCCTTCAGGGTTCTTCGCAAGCATTAGACCTGGCCCTCTCTAAAACAAATCCCCCCCTAGAAGCACTCCAGAGACATAGGGGAGGAGCTGGCGAGTACTTGCTCTAGACCCACCACAAGCTCTTTCAGGCTTCTGAGGACCCAGGGGAGAATTAACATCTCTTCTAGAAAAGACCAGGATGATCAACACTAGAGGAAGTGTTCCTTGTTCCTGGGCGCTGCATCTAGAAGTACTTAGATATGGGCTGGGAAGAGCAGATGGGCACTGGAGCTTCTAGAAATGCCAAGAGCCTCTCCAGACATTGCCAGGATATTCTGCTACTTCTAGAATGTTCAGGCAGTTCCAGAAAGCTTCCCCTTCTCTCCAAGTCTGCCCAGCTAGAATTGCTCTAGAAATGGCTGCCCACCTGCTCCAGGACCATCACAAACTTCTCCAGAAGGTTCTAGGTCTCTGGAGACATGTACCACTCATTCTGGAATGATCAGGCTATTCTATAAAGTTTCCTGGCTCTCAAGGCCCAGTAGATGTCCAGAGGGGAGATAAATCTGCATTGATGCCCACCCACTCAGGCAGGAAGGCAGCCTCCGGCTTAAAGATCTTTAGGAACTCAGAGTCTGGCAGGGTGAAGTTGGCCAGGTAGATGGTATCTCCACCAGCCAGGTAGGCAGCCCAGAAGCCGAAGGTGCCAATGGTCATGATGGTGTGGTTGCACTGTGTGAGCAGGGCAAAATCTTTCCCCGGCGCACCTTCCTGCCCATTGCCAGCAAAGATCACATCACCCTGAGAGGTGTCAATGTTTTTCTGGCACCACTCCATGCCATTGCTAGTGACCACGAAGATAGGGGCTTCATGCCGTGCCCTGAACCAGTCCATGGCCTGCTGAAGGTAGGCTCGGTCACCCACCACACCCTTCCAGCGCTGAGGCATAACCTCCAGATAGTCCCCACGGCGCACATGGACACCCACGAAGGTCCTTGGGCGGTCCCCAGTGCGGCCCAGGCGGAGCTGACTCAGTAAACTCTGGGCCTCTTCTCGAAGGTGGTCGTGCAGGGTGAACTCGCTGCGGATCTGTTCTCGCAGATGGTGGAAGAAAGTCCAAGAGCAGGGGAAGCCAGAGAGCTTGAGCAAGGGATCCTTCAGGCGGGCATACTCCTCTGACATCCAGTCATGCAGCTGCAGCTTCTGCCAAGGCATGTGGCTGTCCACTTCAGGTGACAGTACAGGCAGGGTGATGCGGAACACGGGGGCCAGCGCTGCATGCATGGCCGGCAGGATGAAGGCCTGGCGGCCGTTGAGCTGCGCCAGGGCGAGCAGGGTGGCATATTGCCCCATCTGGTTACCAAACCGGCCGTCAGGGTAGATAGTCCAGGTTCCTGAGAGGGACGCAGGCAGCTGGGGACAGGAAGAGGAGGTGTTGGGGTCCAGTGGTGTACCCGACAGGCAGAAGATGGCCACTGGAGGTGTCACCAGGTCGCGGTTTGGACACAGAACAGATAGGTCTAGGCCGTGTCGAAAGATGTCTTGGTTGGTATGGAGGAAGAAGGAGACTGCTGAGAGGACACAGACTAGCAGGAACGCCAGACAGAGCTGCCGATGGCTGAGTGGCCACATGGCTGCAGGGGAGGAAAGGCGAGTTAGCAGATACTCAGAGCCCCAGGAGGAAGGTCAGGGAGGAGAGGCCTGGGGTCCAGGACTACTCAGTTCCGGGGAATGAGGAAGCTACAGGTTTAGGCCCCTGGGGCTCAGGTAAGGGAGGCTGGGAGCCCGAATCCCAGCTTTGAGGGATGAGAGGCTGGGACTCTTGGGGGACAGGGATGGAAGAAGTGAGCAGTGGTGGTTTCCAAAATAGCCGGCGTCCAGGTTCCAGCACCTTCCCCCCACCTCTGGGAATCTCGCCTCTCCCCATGTGTCAGGTGCACTGAAATTGGACTCTATTCCACCAACCCGTTTCTCAGCAGGACCCGCTGAGGGGCAGAGCCCACCACCGAGGGAGTAGGAAGCACCAGTCCGCATAGAACGTGCGAGGATGGAGGACGGGACCAGATGTGGGATGACGGTGCCGGAGCAGCGAGAGCTGGGAAGTGGCGGAGACTCGCAGGGCGTTAGGGCGAAGAGGTCAGGGCGCACCTCCGGGTCTCGGCCATCCTTAGTTCCACTCACCTGAGCTCCTTGCGGGTGGCGGACCCACAGGCGGCTTCGAGTGGCGGGAGCGCTCCGTCCTCAAAGGCAGCCCACATCCGGCCGTCCCCGGAACCCCCTTACGCCATTCCCCAGCCCCCCAGCCCTCCCCTGCGCGCCGCCTGCCCCGACTGGCTGCGAGGGCGCGGGGAGGGGCGGAGGTGGGCGGCCCCCGCCCTCCCGGGCCCGGCAGGTAGCAGCCGGCGGAGCCCCGCCCCGTACCTGGCGCCGAGCCGCGAGCCCCGGGCTAAGGCGGCGGCCCCTGTCCCCTCCGCCGCCCAGCTCGCGTGGGGACCGCGCTCCAGCCCCCTCCTCGCCGCCGTCCGCTTCCCCCGGGGCAGCCTACCTGGCCTCCCGGCAGCGGCCGCATCCTCGCATGGATCCGGACCCCGGGCGCCAGCTGCGGTGCTGGAGCCGTGAGTCCCGCTCCGTGGCACTGTCCCCTCGGTGCCGGGGCTGAGAGGCCGCCGCCCGTCCCTGGGTGCGCAGACCCCGGCCACGCCCCAGCCGCTGGGCTGGCCGCGACTCCCGGGCCCACCGGGAGGGGACATACTCCGTCCCCCGCCGCGTCCTCCCGGGAGGCGGGTGAACCTGTTTGCCGGCTGCTCGGGAGTGGGTGGGAAGCCGCCTCCAGCTCCCGGGCGGCGGCGCGAAAACCCCAGCCTGAGGGCGCCTCGCGCCCACCGCGCCGCGATCTCCCATCCCCGGGCTGTCCACACTCTAATTCCAGGGTCCCGGCCCCCAGGCCCTGCCTTGTGGAAATTCTAGGGTCCCGCGCCCAGCTGCTGCTTCCTAGACCACCCAAGCAACCTCAGCCGCGAACATGAACGCTGAAAACCCGAGTGGAAGAGGGTTTGTCCCCGCTGCCTCCTGCAGAGGCCGCGGCAGTTGGCGGCAGGAACAACAGCGCCTGCTCCGCCGACCACCGCCGACCGAAGCCTTTTCCGCAGTCGGGGGCCCGGCTCCGCGCCCACCCACCCGCCCGGGCAGCCAGGCCGCTGCATTCAAGATAAGTCCTGGCGAAGATCCAGGAATTTCACTGGATTCACCGGAGATTTGACCATTATTTCTCCAGACTCAGAACTCCCGGCGCTCAGACCCTCCTCCCTCGGACCCAGGGGTCCAGGCTCTGCACCCTTAGGGGCTCCAACAAATTAACCAGCCCCTCTTCCCTGTGGGTCTAACTCCCCCCTCCAGAGCCCGGCTCAGCCGCCAACTCCAGTGAGAGAATTTCACCCGCCCCTCCCCCAGGCTATTTTGGGAGCACCTGTTTGGGCCTGAGATAGCTTCCCTGGTGAAAGAAACACCAGGATTGCATCAGGGAGGAGAAGGCTGGGGTGTCTGGGGTCTGAGCATCTGAACAGGGGTTGATGAGGTTGAGATTGGCCCATTGCCTGGTGGGAGGCTTCCAAGACAGGACACTTGTGTCCCTGCTGAGGACGCTTCGTTCACGTAGCAGTTGCTGTTTTCCTGAAAATCAATGAATCCCAGTGTCAGACCACTGCCCTCCCCACCCCCACACCTAAAAATTCAGATAGGTCACAGAAATTCCACTTTTGTCACGCAATCTGCATTAGTGAGCCAAGGAGATGATTTTTCAGGCTTCCAGCACCCTCCTCCCTCAGACCCAGGGGTCCGAGCCCCTAGCCCCTCCTCCCTCAGACCCTACATCCTCTTCCTTGAGACCCAGGTGTCTCCACCCCAGCCCCTTCCACCTGGGTCCCAGTTAATCAGGTCCTCATCTCCCTCATCCCCTACACCCCGGAGTCCAGGCCCCCAACTCAAAGGACCCCCAGATTGCATCATCTGTCCGGGCCGCCCTGGCCACGGTGGAATCCTATCTCCCGCCAAGCAGGTCAAATATCATGAGTCAGGCGTGCGGAGGGTGACAGGGCGGGCCCGTCTGGGTATAAATTCTGGAGCTTCTGCATCTCTCCCAAGAGCCTGGGGTGTCCTGTCAGCTGGGGATCACGAGCAAGAGGACCCAGGCATTCAGGCCACCTGAGCAGCGATCTGTGAGTCTGCCGTCCTGGACAGGCAGATCTGGAACTGATTCTAGACCCTTCAGCATCTCCAGCCTCCTATTTTTGTGCCTGCCTGAGGACTGAGCCATTGATGGGCTGGGACGAGGCCGGGGCGGGGTTCGAGCACCCAGGACTGTGGTTTCCCATGCTGGCTGTCCTGCTGCTGGGAGCCTGCCAGGCGTACCCCATCCCTGACTCCAGCCCCCTCCTCCAATTTGGCGGCCAAGTCCGGCAGCGGTACCTATACACAGATGATGCCCAGGAGACAGAAGCCCACCTGGAGATCAGGGCGGATGGCACAGTGGTGGGGGCTGCCCGACAGAGCCCTGAAAGTGAGTGTGGGGGGAGGCCTGGTCCTGAGTGGGGAGCGCTGGGGGCGAGGGCGGCTGGGTCACAGACAGAGGGGCGGGGGAAGCCCTCTGAGGCCCTTACCTCCTTCTCCCTTTAGGTCTCTTGGAGCTGAAAGCCTTAAAGCCAGGGGTTATTCAAATCTTGGGAGTCAAGACCTCCCGGTTCCTGTGCCAGAGGCCAGATGGGGCCCTGTATGGATCGGTGAGTTTCCCGACCTTCCTAGCCCACCGCTGTCCCAGCGTCATCTTCACAATCTGGGGCACCCTGTCTTAAACATTCGCCTGAGCCGGACTTGGTTCTATAGTCTCTGCACACCCCAAGCTCGCTGCACCCCTGGAGGTTGGAGCTGTTGTTGTTGATGCTTGTGAGATGAGAAAACTGAGGCCCAGGCAGAGACACCATTGGCCTCCAGTCACGAGATGTGTGGATGGCAGAATGGCCTGAGAGGCCGAGTCTCGTGACTCCTTAACCTCTGCTCCTGGCCACAGGGACGCTCGCTGAAGCCATAGCCAGTAAAGTGACCAGGACCTTGGGTCGTAGCCAGACCCCCTGCCTGGCCTAAGAGAGCACTAACTGGTCCCTGGGCTGGAATGTTCTTCTCCGAAGTCAGGACAGGGAGGTGGGCACTTCGGGACTGCCCTGGGGTGAAGGATGAAACCGGCTTTTAAGTATTTTGTTTCATGCAGGAGGGGCTGGGGGCCTGGACCCCTGGGTCTGAGGGAGGATAGCATGGAGGGATCCTGGGTCTCTGATCCCTGTCCTTTGTCCCCTAGCTCCACTTTGACCCCGAGGCCTGCAGCTTCCGGGAGCTGCTTCTTGAGGATGGATACAACGTTTACCGGTCTGAGACCTACGGCCTCCCTCTGCACCTGCCTTCCCCCAATTGGCCATACCGGGACCCGGTGCCCCGGGGACCAGTCCGCTTCCTGCCGCTGCCAGGCCTGCACACAGCACCCCCGGACCCGCCAGGGATTCTGGCCCCAGAGCCCCCGGATGTGGGCTCTTCGGACCCTCTGAGCATGGTGGGGCCTTCGCAGGGCCGAAGCCCCAGCTATGCTTCCTGAAGCCACAGGCTGTTTGTTACTGGGTCTCCTCTTTATTTATTGAGTTATTTATCTTATTTATTTTTTTATTTTTCTTACTTGAGATAATAAAGCTTCTGAGAGAGGAGGATCAGAGTGATCGCGTGTGAGTGTTTGAGGGAGGAAATGGGATCCGCTTCCTCGTCTGCCCTTGACCCTGAAAAGCCCCATCCGCCTGCCCTGGCACTGCCCTAAGTCTCCGGCTTCCCTCTGGGCCTCAATTTCCTGCTCTGCCGAGGTGTCCACGGGGCTCCAGGACTATGCCTGCTCTTTCACGGGCGGGATTTATTAACCACCCCCCGCACCCAACCTCCCGTTAGCGTTGTGGAACGCTATTTCTCAGAGGTGCCTCAATAACAGAGGACTTTATAAAAAATGACACTGCAGACCCACAGTCTCATGGGAGATGTAGTTTCCTAGGTCATTAAGCAGTAGGCATGGGGAGATGTCGTGGTCCTCGGAGCTGGGGCAAGGACTCCTGGATCCTCTGGGTGAGTTTGGTGTTAGGATAGCACTCGAGTCCTGGGGAGTCAGAGGGCTGGACATCGGGGCACCTGAGTCCCAGGAGAACAGGGATATAAAGACCTAGACACCCTAGTCTGAGAGAGGAGAGGCTGGAGGCTGGGAGGCCTGGGTCACAGAGCAGCTCCAGGATCAGAACTCTTCCATCCGGGCACTTAGGAGTTTTGGAGAGTGATGACTATCATGGAATTCAATCCCAGCAAGAGAGTTGCCCGGTCCCCCTCCCCTCCCACAATCCAGATTTCCATGCTGTTCTCGAAGTCACTTCTTGGTGGGAAGAAAGCGAGGAAAGGCCGGGTACGGTGGCTCACGCCTGTAATCCTAGCACTCTGGGAGGCTGAGGCGGGAGGATCGCTTGAGCTCAGGAGTTCGAGACCAGCCTGAGCAAGAGTGAGACCCCATCTCTACTAAAAATAGAAAGAAATTAGCCAGGCGACTAAAAATATATAGAAAAATTAGCCGGGCATGGTGGCGCATGCCTGTAGTCCCAGCTACTTGGGAGGCTGAGGCAGAAGGATTGCTTGAGCCCAGGAGTTTGAGGTTGCTGTGAGCTAGCCTGACGCCACGGCACTCTAGCCCAGGCAACAGAGCAAGACTCTGTCTGAAAAAAAAAAAAAAAAGGTGTCGTGGAGCGGTGCTTTCTCTGAAGCCTCTAGGGGAAGAGCCTCTGGTGTTTGACGCAATCCTGGGTGCTCCTTGGCTAGATATTCGTCCCTCCAACCTCTGCTTTTTCACCTTCCTGCCGCCTTCTCTCTGCGTGTCTGCATGTGTGTGCAAATTTCCCTCTCGTAAGGACACCAGTCATGGGACTAGGGCTCACCTTCAGCCCATGTGACCTCATTTGAACTTGATTACATCTGCAAAGACCCTATTTCCAAATAAAGTCACATTCACAGGTACCTGGGATTGGGACATGAACATACCTTTGGGGGAACATGATTCAGTCTGGCACAGGGAACGGTGGCTTAATGGTTATGGGGTTTCCTTTTGGGACGATGATAATGTTTGGGACCTAGAGGCAATGGTTGCACAACACCGTGAAGGTACTAAATGCCATGGAATTGTACGCTATAAAATGGTTCAAATAGGCCGGGCACGGTGGCTCACGCCTGTAATCCTGGCACTCTGGGAGGCCGAGGCAGGTGGATTGTTTGAGCTCAGGATTGTTTGAGACCAGCCTAAAGAAGAGCGAGACCCCGTCTCTACTAAAAAAATAGAAAGAAATTATCTGGACAACTGAAAATATATAGCAAAAAAAAAAAAAATTAGCCGGGCATGGTGGTGCACGCCTGTCGTCCCAGCTACTTGGGAGGCTGAGGCAGGAGGATTGCTTGAGCCCAGGAATTTGAGGGTGCTGTGAGCTAGGCTGACACCATGGCACTCACTCTAGCCAGGGCAACAGAGTGAGACTCTGTCTCAAAAAAAAAAAAATGGTTCAAATAGTAAATTCTATATTATGAGTATTTTCCCACAATAAAAAAAATAACTTATTTATTTATTTTAAAATTCCAAACCTCTGGGCAGATGGGCTCAGCCACCCATCATTTAACAAGCCCTCCAGGTGATTCGACACATTCTCCAGTCTGCGAACCTCCACTGGAGAAGATATCTATTGTCGTAATGAGATCAGAATACTGGAATGGATTTAACATGCACGTCCCAGAATGATTAGATCTTCTCAGCCTCGGGCTCCATCCGTCTGGCTCAGCTGCAGGCTGTCAGCACCAGGCTCAATGCACCTGTCCAGCCTTCTGTCTGTCTGCTCGTCCTCCGCCTCTCTCACCTACCTTCTTTCCTTCTTGCAGCCCTTATCTCTAAGAATGTGAAACCATGTAGTCCCCCCGACCATGGAAAATTCTGTGCTATGGAGGACTGTCCTTCCCAGGAGAGTGTGTTCATAATCCCTGCTATTTTCCAGTGAATATCGGACCCTCTCCTAATCACATTTGATCTGCTCCCACACGCCACTCAGGTCCAATTGAGTGAGGTTACTGTCCTCCCTCTGTGTACTGGCCCCAGTGTCAGAGCAGCAAACTTCTTAGCACGGAGCAGCCAGGGCTCGTGTGACGAGAGTGGGCAGGGAGGGTCTGACCAGTTCTCTTTGAGTCCATCGCGAAGGTGGGAGAAGCGCCCAAGAAACAAATAGGATAAAGACAATGACCTGGGCTGCAGAAACCCCAAGAAGCACCACGCACCTGCTTGGAACTGGCCTTTAAAACAGCAAGAACATCAACAACAATATGTGCCACTTGCTGAGTGTTGATCACACGGCAGGATTCAGCGCCCTCTTATCATGTTTGGTCTTTTAGCTCCGCAACAGCCCTTCGAAGCAGTTTCTAACTGGATACCCATTTTACAGATGGGGAGCCTGACCCATGGAGAGGTTACATGATTTCCCTAAGATCACACAGATGATCACAGGTACGACTGCTGGCTGTGGGTCCACAAGCACATTCCAGCATTTTCACACTTAGAGCAAAAGATGACTCACGTGGAGAAATGAATGAAAACCTAAGCTCGATGTGCTGAAGTCTGAACTAAGAACAAAACGAACTTATTCCCACTTGGCTTCCTTCATGCATAGTGCATGTAGAATGCAACTTTACAAATGAGGACTGATAAATACAGGAAATTCAAAAATTTTAAAGAAAATTTAAAATATAATATAAGCATTTTAACATATTTTTTAAGATAAAAATAAATATCCGAGGAACGAGGATTGTGCAGCTACTTCTCCCAGGGATGACTCGAATTCCAGAAGCAGAAAGAGAAATTCCATCTTGGACAAAATCAGGTGGCACCTCACATCCCACTATGACTGAGGGGATGCCGATTCAGGAGAGTTTAATGAGGGGTGCAGGGAAATGCCAGCAAAGACAGCGCATTAGTCCACTCAGACTGCTGAAACAGAACACCATGGACTGGTGACTAATAAACAACAGAAATTTATCTCTCACCATTCCGAAGGCTGGAAAAGCCAAGAGCAAGCGCCAGGAGGTGCGGCGTGTGTTGAGGGCCCACCGCCTACTCATATATACCTGTCTGCTCACTGCGCCCTCACATGGCGGAAGAGACTTGGGAGCCCTCTGGGGTCTAGTAAGGGTACAAATTCCATTCATGGGGGCTCCACCCTCATGAACTAATCACCTCACAAAGGCTCCACCTCCAAGTGCCATCACAGTGGGGGTTAGGTTTCAATATGTGCATTTATTTTTATTTTTTTTAATTTATTTTAAATAGGGATGGGGTCTCGCCCTTGCTCAGGCTGGTCTCGAACTCCTGAGCTCAAGCGATCCTCCTGCCTCTGCCTCCCAGAGAGCTAGAATTACAGGCGTGAGCCACTGTGCCCGGCCTATGTAATACCCTTTTTTTTTTTTTTTTCTGAGACAGAGTCTCACTCTACTGCCCAGGCCAGAGTGCCGTGGTGTTAGCCTAGCACACAGCAACTTCGAACTCCTGGGCTCAAGCGATCCTTCTGCCTCAGCCTCCCGAGTAGCTGGGACTACAGGCATGCGCCGCCATGCCCGGCTAATTTTATATATATGTATATTTTAGTTGTCCAGCTAATTTCTTTCTATTTTTAGTAGAGACGGGGTCTTGCTGTTGCTCAGGCTGGTCTCGAACTCCTGAGCTCAAGCGATCCTCCCACCTCGGCCTCCCAGAGTGCCAGGAGTACAGGCGTGAGCCACTGCCGCCCAGCCTATGTAATACCTTTTTATAACACTTGTTTTCCTCCTCCTATTAGGAGCACCACTGAAGTTAGCCAGTAATATTCTTTTTCTTTTCCTTTCTCTACCCCCAGACTTAATTTGAAGTACTATCCCCGTGCAAGGCAGGGAGCTTGTTTTACTTTCCATGTGCCTTCTTGAGTCTCTCATTGTTAATAGTTGCACTGTATTTACACTGTCAGAGCATATAAGCATGACATACTGTTCTGTCACCCTTATCCCCACCATTTGGACTTAATTTTACATACAAATACAGTAAATATTCCCACAAGCCTTAGCAGATTTTCTCCAATCCTTTGCTTGTTGCCTGAAGCTTGTTCTCTAATAAGTTACTCTTTAACATAGTAACTATTTTAATATAGTTCCCATTTTTTTGAAAATTTTAACAGTTTTTTTAAGTGTAGTTTATTATAGCTCAAACAAGAAGCAGTATAATTAGTCAAAGTATGTGCCTAAACTATCGACACGTTTGGCATCTTTTTTTTTTTCTTTTTTTTTTTTTTTTTTTTTTTTTTTTTTTTTTTTTTTGAGACAGTCTCACTCTGTCGCCCTGGGTGGAGTGCAGTGGCGTCCTTACAGCTCACAGCAGCCTCAAACTCCTGGGCTCAAGCCACTCTTTGCTGTCTCCACACAGTACTGTATTAAAAATACTAACCTCTCAGCGCTGCCGCCTCTCCGCTGCTTCCTCGCCCACCATTCCTGGAAAATTCTCTCTCCTTTAGCCCCGAGTTCCTGCCGAGGTCAGTCTGGGTTCTGCTTCTGTTAGTTTTCACCAGTGTGGAGCTTTGTCCTTCCAGAATGGGGTGGCAGCGTGAGCATTTCTGAGATCCCTGGCGACCCAGAGCCCCTCAGCATCTTCCAGCCTGTCCACAGCCCCCCAAGTCACCTACCGATGGGGGCCCCCCAAGACTCGACTGCTGTTCTTAAGTCCTCTGCTCTGACGGCGGCCTCTCCTCTCCAGGCTCTGGGGAAGGTTCCCATTTCCCGTTCTTTTGCTAGTTACCTTTCCTTCCTTGGCTGTCAGCGACATGAACCTACCCACTTACATTCCTGGGCTCGTGGGGAGACTTTGTCAGCTGGTTTCCTGGAAGATATTGTTTGTGAGCTTCTGCTTTTGCTGTCCTAGTTGCTGTGCCTGTTGGGTTTTGAGGGGGTGATTTGGGGGGGTGGGGCGGAGAGCAGGATTTGGAAAGATTAAGATGCCTAACCAGAACCTGATCATGAGGAAATATCAAACAAACTCCAACGGAGGGGACTTCTGCAAAACGACTGGACTTTTCAAAAACGTCAAGGTCAAGAAAGAGGGAGGAACAACTGTTCCGATTAACGGAGACCAAGGAGACAGGACAACTAAATGCAGTTGGTTTAGCAACCCAGCCCTGTCTGGCTCTTCACTGTATGGAAGAAAAGTCATGCTCCGTTGAATTCTATGTCACCGCCACTCCAGCCTGCTGTGGGATTGGAATTTGAAATGGAACTGGGACTCCTTGCTGAATTTACTGGGAAAATGAAGACCATTCTCAGCAATCAGACTGTTGACATTCCAGAAAATGTTGACATCACTCTTAAGGGAAGCACAGTTATTGTAAAGGGTCCCAGAGGAACCGTGCGGGGGGACTTCAATCACATCCATGCAGAACTCAGTTTCCTTGGGAACAAAAACAAGAGGCTTCAGGTTGACAAATGGTGGGGAAACAGAAAAGAACTGGCGGCCATTCACACTCTCTGTAGTCACGCACAGAACATGATCGAGGGTGTCACGCTGGGCTTCTGTTGCAAGTTGAGGTCGGTGGGTGCTCACTTTCCCACTGACGTCCTTATCTAGGACAATGAGTCTCTTGTTGAAACACAAAATCTCCTAGGTGCAAAATACATCCGCAGGGTTTGGATGAGGCCAGGTGCTGCTCGTTCAGTATCTCAAGCCCAGAAGGGTGAATTAATCCTTGAAAGAAATGACCTGGAGGTTGCCGCAAATGCAGCTGCTCTGATTCAGCAAGCCTCAACGGTTGACAACAAGGTTATCAGAAAATCTTTGCATGGTCTCTGTATCTCTGAAAAAGGAACCGTTCAGCAGGCAGCTGAATAAGATCCAAGAGTTGTCCAGCAACATCAAGATGCCAGATGGTTCCCAAGACCTATTCGTAATTTTGATGATGCAATAAAAGGCCTATTGATTTGAGGGGGAAAAAAACTGGGGGGTTGAGGCGGCCCCTAGGGCTTCTGGTTGAAGCAAAGAGGCTCTGCTCACCTCACGTCTTGCAGAAGTTCTTGAATGAGCTTATAGTCCAATGTCATTAACTACAAAGTACAGAGAAACAAGTCCATGACACACGGCAGCAAACACGCTGAGCAACTGGCTAGAAAGCCCCACCCAACCCATCCCCGAATAGCTTTCGATTGTAGAATTGTCCGAGAGAAATGGTTATGGTGAGGTTTATTATTTATTTATTTATTTTTAATTAATTAATTTATTTTTTGAGACAGAGTCTCACTCTGTCGCCCCGGCTATGGGGTCAGCCTAGCTCACAGCAACCTCAAACTCCTGGGCTCAAGCAATCCTTCTGCCGAGTATCTGGGACTACAGGCGCGTGCCACCACTCCTAGCTAATTTTTTCTATTTTCAGTAGAGACGGGGTCTCACTCTTGCTCAGGCTGGTCTCGAACTCCTGAGCTCAAGTGATCGATCCTCCCACCTCAGCCTCCCAGAGTGCTAGGATTACAGGTGTGAGCCACCGCGTCAGCCCAAGGTTTTTTTTTTTTTAATTATGACCAAATACACATAACATAAAATTCACCATCTTAATAATTTCTAAGTGCACAGTTCATTAGCATTAAATATATTCACATTATTTTGAAACCAATCTCCAGAACTTTTTCATCTGGGAAAACTGAAACTCTGTTCCCATGAAACCACAACTCCCCACCGCCCTCCCCTCCACCGCTGGCCAGTTTTCTCAAACCTATTTCTGGAAAAGATAGTGATGAGCTTTTTTAATGTCTGACAAGCTCTTGCACATGGACAGGAAAATTCACAACTATTTGTTTTTTTGTTAATGATCAGTGAATTTTTAAATAATTAACTCTCCCCTAAACATTCACTGACCACTTCCACCACTAAATATAGGAAGCCACAAGTTTCATAATTTTCAGTTTACCCAAAACATCTGAACATTGATTGCAAATTTAGTCCATGAACCCTTCACAAGTCTGCTATCCCAGGTTCCCTCAACTGCCTTGACTAAAAGAAAAACAGTAATGAAATCACAATCATATTTTTCACAAGCCTGATATCCCAGATTCTCACAAATTCTTTTTTTTTTTTTTTTTTTTTGAGGAGACAGAGTCTCACTCTGTTGCCTGGCTAGAGTGCTGTGGCGTCAGCCTAGCTCACAGCAACCTCAAACTCCTGGGCTTAAGCGATCCTCCTGCCTCAGCCTCCTGAGTAACTGGGCCTACAGGCATGTGCCACCATGCCCAGCTAATTTTTTCTGTATGTTTTTAGTTGTCCAGGTAATTTCTTTCTATTTTTAGTAGAGATGGGGTCTTGCTCTTGCTCAGGCTGGTCTCGAACTCCTGACCTGGAGCGATCCTCCCGCCTTGGCCTCCCAGAGTGCTAGGATTACAGGTGTGAGCCACCACACCTGGCCTTCACAAATTCTTTAAATATCTGTGAGGACAGACAGTTGGGAGCACCGTGATTATTGAGTTGATCAGTTTCCTTCCAATAAATTGGTGACAAAAATGCCAGCTTCATCGGCAAATACATGTTTCTGCAATATCTTTATTTTGGTCAAGAGTTTAATTCCATGACCCTTCCCTTCTCCGGAACACATGTGGGGCATTTCCTGTTTGTTGTACACCCGGGATGATCCCAGCTTTCCCCTCTGCTTGTTTTGGTGGAGGCTGCTCTGACATATCTTTGGTATAAAGCTGACCTTCCGAGGTCACGCCTGTGCACTCAGGGAGTTTACATGATGTCATAAAGGATAAACATAAAGGCGATATAAAGTCAAAATGTGAGGGGTGTTTAAAGGCGAGAAGCATGGTGCTGCGGGAGCCTAGAATCAAATATGGCCGAGTGTGGGATGTTTTCCCAAAGGAAGGGGTTTTTGAGCTGAGAGCTGAAGAATGAGTAAATGAAAAGAGGAAGAAAGGATTCAGGCAGAGGAAAACATCACGTGCAAAGGCCCAGAGAAGAGGAAAGCATATTGCGTGTAAGGGACTGAAATACCTGGAAGAGGGGAGGTAACACAGGACTTGCAGTTAGGTGCGGCCAGAGCACGTGAGCAATTTAAGACATTTTAGCCTGAACCCTTTCCCATCACTCTTTCCTGCTTTTTCCTCCAGCGCCCTTCTCCTCTGACTTAACTGAAAGTGGTGTGTATTGTCTCATTTCTCCTCACTAAAATATAAGCTTCATTAAGACAAAAAACAAAAGCTGACCTTCCAGCTCTGTGACCCCCTGGACAGCTGGCGCAGCAGCAGGGAGGCCCTGGCCGGGGACAGGCAGGCAGGCAGGAGGGTGCAGGGGCTTCTTACCAGCCTCCAGCCCCAGCGTGCACCTTGCAACGGCCCCACATTCTGGTTACTCTCGGCACTTCTAGGAGCAGCCGCCTGCACAGCCGCTGCAGGGGATCTCCAG
>RJWJ010016153.1:0-34842 GCA_004363605.1 Indri indri
AATAATTAAGGGCTTTGTTACTGATATCCCAATTACAAAGGCTGGTTTCTTAACTCCCCAAGACCTTGTGGTTAACCAGTCTCATTCTGTGTCAGTTGCCCTGGAAGTGTCTGAATGGACATTTCACAATATTACTTGTGAAAATGCACCTTCCTCATTTAAAAGGAAGTCTGGTTTAGGCAGAAACTTTCAACTTGCCACACCAAAGCCAGATAGAACATTAGCCTTTTTTAAAATTAACGTCCCTCAACTTTTTTCCAGGGTTGCGGATAAGCTCCCGCGGCCCAATCTGCTGCTGTTGAAGCACCTGGTGTATGTTCTGTACCTGATCAGCAAGAACTCCAAGGTCAGCAAGATGGACTCCAGCAACCTGGCCATCTGCATTGGACCCAACATGCTCACCCTGGAGAATGACCAAAACTTGTCATTTGAAGCCCAGAAAGACTTGAACAATAAGGTTTGTTCTGCTTACTTATGAGAAATTCCCAACTTATGATCTCACCATCTGTTTACAAAAGCCAAGTAGAGAAAACTTCCTGAATTTTCCAGCTGACTCAAAATCACAACGAAAATATAAAATGCAGAATGCTTTTGTCATAGTTCCACTCTGTTATGCATTTGACGAAACTGAACAAATCTATGTCCATCTGTCATCCTATAGACAGAAGATAATTGCTACAGATTTTATTGTCACTATCTCCCAGTATAGAAAATTCCTTTTTTTTTTTTTCTTTTGTGCATCACACTCTATCAGGCCAACTATCAATTTGGGAAACTACTTACTTAAGTGAAAAATTCAAGTAAAAGTTTTTTAAGTTCTTAAAAAATGCATGTCTCAAAAACACCAAATAATATCTAACTTTAATGTACATAGTTGTTACCAAATTTCTGCATGTTCTTTTCAAACGCACAAAAATCTCTAATTCTCACTTTGGCACCTCCCTAATAGGTGCTCCCCACTTTGTCCTCGTCCTTTCCCTGTTCCCTAAAAACAAAGTCTTTAAGCTAACAACCTCCTTATTTTTCCCCACAGGTTAAGACCTTGGTGGAATTCCTCATCGATAACTGCATTGAAATATTTGGGGAGAACATTCCGGTGCATTCCAGTATCACCTCTGATGACTCCCTAGAACACACTGACAGCTCAGGTACAGAATGTGCTTCAGTCGATTGTGATTGTGGGGAAAAGCTCGTGCCAGTCTGCCCGTCCGTGACTATAATGTAAAAAGCACTTTTGAAGCAGAAGTTACCTTTACGAATCACCAAGCCAGACTAGACTCAAGTCTGTACGGAGGTCGTTAGATATGAAAACCTTGCTCTTGAGTTTTCTTGCAGTACCTCCTCAAACTGCAGGTACTCTTTCAGCTTCAGTCTGGAACTTTCTCCCTTTCTGTTCTAAATCACAAATAACACTAAATAAATTCAAAAATCACAATTTTACGAAGTAACCTTTAGCTATACAGTTGGGGTGAGAAAGTTTTGTTTCCGCATAATAGAATATGAGTCCATTAAAATGGAAATTGGCCCAATAAAAGAGCCATCAAAGGACCAATTTTAAAATTTAAGGTTAATAAATTTTCAGTGAAATACTGTCTTCTCTTTTCTCTCTTCCTCCCTCCCTAGCTCCCTCTTCCTCTCCCTCCTTCACTCATTCCCTTTCCCCATCTTTCTTCTCATCACAAAATAAATTTGGAAAAAAAATGTTTTAATGTGGTAAATTTTTTGTCATATCAAGCCTCAAAGTAGTTCCACCAGATTACCTAGCTAGGCCATAATTGGAATGCATAGGGTGAACTGTAGTAAAGTTTATTTCTATAAGAACCTGAACAAAAAGTTCAACTGTTCCTTAACTTCCCCCAGACATGTCAACGCTGCAGAATGACTCAGCCTATGACAGCAACGACCCCGATGTGGAATCCAACAGCAACAGCACCATCAACTCTCCCGGCGGGCAGCTGCTGGGGCCCATTGGCCTGGCTGCCAGCCTGGATGACAGGGGGCCGTGGGACGCCTGTGAGTCAAGGCCGGAGCCCATCGCAAGCACGGTGGCCAGGCTGAAAGGCCGTCTCAGCCAGCCGGACAGGAGGCACTCGGAGCCCAGCGTGCTGTCCTCGCAAGAGTGCCTCGAGAACCACACAACAAACCGAAGCCTAACAAAGAGTGAGGACGACCTCCCCACACCCTGCGCAGGCTCTCGCCTGGAGAGTGAGGATGCTGAAGACCCATTTCCAGAGGAGGTCTTCCCTGCAGGGCAAGGCAAAACCAAGAGGCCGGTGGACCTGAAGATCAAGAACTTGACCCAGGGCTTGGCGTTACCACGGGGGCTGGTCCCCAAAGCCCTCTCCAGTGGCTCCCTGGATGGGTGCTCCGACAGCTCACCCGTGGCTTCTCCCTCCAGCCCCAAAAGAAACTTCTTCACCAGGCATCAGTCTTTCTCCACGAAGACTGAAAAAAGCAAACCCAACAGAGAAATTAAAAAACACTCCATGTCATTCTCCTTTGCCTCTCACAAAAAAGTGCTGAGCAAAACCCCCAGCTCTGGGAAACCCCAAGTCTTTACCAGAGACCAACTCACAAAGGGCTCTAAAAAAGAAAGCCAGCTGGCCGGCCGCATCGTCCAGGAAGACGGGTCTGAAACCCACAGCCCCGCCGCTCTGGGCTGCAGCTCGAGGTCCTGCGCACTCTGGGTGGACGACGTGTTCCAGCTGGCCGAGCTGGGGGGCCCTGGGAGCCCGCCCTCTTATGACGAGGCCATCCGGTGCCAGGCGTGGGAACCCGCCGCCTACGGCAGCCAGACCGTGGGCAGTATGAGGGCGAGATTGCTCAGCCAGGACCCCATCCTGCCACCTCTTCTCCCGTCTCCCCACGGAGAGGACTCAAGAGACAGATGCAGTGGAGAGCCACTTGCTGGGCACAGACTGTCTCCCCTGACCCAGCGTTGGGCACAGAGCAGGACTGTCAGTGCTTCTGTGGAAACTCTGGGGCACGTGGCTGTCCCAGGGAGACCTGAGCTGCACCGGCTGAGGACGGCGTCAGAGACTGTGCAGAAGAATAAGAGGGAGTATCTAATGCGACGCTGTAGCCAGCCCATCTTTGAGGCTGACCAACTGCCATATGCGAAAGAATCCTATATTTAGGAAGGGAGGTCGTGCGCCATGCCATAGTTTGTGGTGTCTCTGCAAAGACACGAGTGTATAAAGAACTGCTTTTAGACTCGTTTTTGAAAGGTCATGAATAAGCTCCTTTACAAAGTGCTGTAGAGCCCTTCTCAGTGAGGACAGCTACACCATGGCGATGGCGCATCAGGTAGCGTCTGTGTGTACCTGGATTTGTGCAATATCTGTGCAGTATGTAACAAATGTATAAAATGTGTTATAGACCCGGTGTTAGGTGCAAAGAATGTCTGCATAAATCCCTGCATACTTTGTTTTTGTTTTTTGGTTTTTTTGCAGTAAAGTTCACTGCTGTGCTCTGCCTACCGGGGTACTTTTCTGTTAGTGTTTAAAAATTATCTTTGCCTTTTTAATGTTGCCTCAAATGTGCCAATTTTTTCATTTTCTGCAAGCTCCATTTAGGGAGAAATGTTTAAATCTCTGGCGTATGTTTACTCCACTGAGCAGCCTTGTGATAACTAATTAGTGAAAATTATGAAAAATACTTAAGCATGTCCTTTCAATCATCTGATTAAATTGGGTAGATTAGTGAAAATGCATTACATCTGTATAAACTCATTTATAGCACTTTGAGTTTCTTTGTAGTTCAGTGGATCTTACCCAATAGTGTGGAGGTAAATGATTTTATATACATTGGGGGTCATATGTCAAACTTCAATGTAATTTCACTACAATAAATTGCCTTCCTTATTTGAAAGTAAAAATGTTCATTCTTTACCGACATGTTACCTTCTTTCTCTCAATTTAATAGAAATCCACTAAGAACATCATTCACATATTGGTTCATTCAAAAAGGATTTACTGAATATATAGTCACTATTCCAGACTAACAGGCAAGACTGGGGATCTCGTGTTTAGGAAGAGATGGTACCTATTCTCTGGAAGTTTGAAAAACCATAAAAATGTACCCAATTTATGCCATTTTTTCAGCATGCAGTCATTCAGAAGCCAAAAAAATTAGTATGCAAACACAGGGTAATATAAGAAATGTAATATTTCTCCTTTCTAGTGACTTAAATTTTTCAGTACTTTTACATATCTCATTTTTATGATGCTCAGTTTGCTTAGCAAACATAGTGATAAAATGTAATATATTAGAACTTTACTGCTTAATGATTAAGATACTTATCCAATATCTTAGAAATATTTCACTTCAATTTTCCTTATTTCATCAACGTTTTAAATAAAACACCATGCATGCTTTTGATTTGTTTTAGAAATATTTTTGTGTTGGCTAGCTACCAGATGCTGAAGACTTATTCTTTCCAGAGATGATTTATTAGTAATGTTGCACAAAGTTAATATTATAAACCAGAGTTCTCAAGGCAGCATGCTCAGGCTTAATATTAAAAATACTGGCTGGGCATGGTGCCTCACATCTGTAATCCCAGCACTTTGAGAGGGCGAGGTGGGAGGGTCACTTGAGGCCAGGAGTTCAAGACCAGCCTGGGCAACATAGCAAGACTCTATCTCTACAAAAATAAAAAGCATTAACCAGGCATGGTGGTGCACGCCTGCAGTCCTAGCTACTCAGGAGGCTGAGGCAGAAGGATGGCTTGAGCCCAGGAGGTGGAGATTGCAGTGGGCTGCAATTGTGCCACTGCACTCCAATCTGGGCAACACAGTGAGACCCTGTCTCAAAAAAAAAAAAAAACCAAAAAAACAAAAACTTTACTAAGCATCAATAATATATAAATTTCAAGAGGCAGACCCTTCCCTTCTGACAGCTAATTTAAGAAAAGCAATCCCTTTCCAGAGTTGGACACTAATAGTAACAGTTACAATTTGAACACCTATCATGTGCCACGCACTGCGCTAAAGTATTGGGAGAAAAAAAAAATCTTCCAGCATTGTTCTTAGGAACTCTTATTGAGAATCAGAGAATTCCCATCAACAGACCACAAAGACGATAAACTAGGAAGCTTCAAATGTATTCTCACTTTGCCTCTGACCTGACCTCCATGTGACCCTACGCAGGTCATGAAAACTCTACCCAGATTTCCTTCTTTTTAAAAAGCAGGAGTGAGACTGGAAGTCCTCTCCGCATGTAACCAGCACGGTTTGCCGACAAACACTTCAGAGCTCCTCGCCGTCAAGCGAATGTCACTATCGTTCCTGTCTCTGAGCAGTGGAGGGAAAGGGACACGACTGTTTGCAATAGTGCGCGGTGTGGTGGCCCCACTTCTACCGCGCAGTCCACCGGCCTCTTCCGATAGTTTTCCCAGCCTGGTTCCCAAGTGCGTTAGCTTGCAAGGGCTGCCGTAAAAAGCACTGCAGACCGGGGGGCTTAAAGAACAGAAATTTAAGGCTTGTGGTTCTGGAGGCTGAAAGTCCAAGACCAAGGTGCCAGCAGGGCTGGTTCCTCCGGAGGCTGAGAGGGGAATCTGCCCCGGGCGCAGTGGCCGTCTCCCTGTTCTCTTCACCTCATCATCCCTCTATGTGCGTCTTCTCTCCCCCTTTTATTAGAACACCAATCAAACTAGATGAGGGGCCACGCTCACTGACCTCATTTTAGCTTAATTTCCTCATCAAAGGCCCTGTCCCTAAATACAGTCACATTCTGAGGTTCTGGGGGTTAGCGCTTCAACGTATGCATTTGGAAGGGGGGGCACAATTCAACTCAAAACACCAACTTTTGAAAAATAGTACTTAACGATGCCTTGATTATGCCAACAGTTTGTAATATTTCGGCATAACCAGAGGGCTACGGCTTATCTGTGATTTGGATGATATTAAAATGATACTTTAGTCAAAGATCCAGGAACACCGGAGTTCTGTGCTCCAAGGACCTCCCATGACAAGCAGGGCAATCACGTATGCGCCTGACACCCCTATGCAGGGTGTGTGATAGAACCAGCTTGGAAGTCAAGGCCTGAGTAGGAGCCTAAACCTCATCCAAGTCTGCTCCCGTGGGAAATTTTCTCTCCTCCGATAAAGAGGGGCAGAGGCGGGTGGACACATGATACAGTGTGATTATCTGCAATGACACACTGTGCCCCCACCCACACCCTGGCACTACCCAGGACTGAAAGAAATTAAAACTTGACCTAGAAACGTTGACTTGTGCGAGTTAGCCAAGGTGGGGTGCTTTTGCAGGAGCTGAGCAAAACTGCAATGGCGTCAAAACTCAAACCCAACAAGTGCAACACCTGTGTTATGCCAGGGTCCCTTAGCAGCCTGAGTAGCAGCTATGGCTTGCAGCGCTAATAAAATGAATAGTTAATGGCCAAAGTGGTTTCATGGCATAGACAGAATGTCCAGAGAGCTATTAACTCTGTTTATCCTAACGCACGATGAAAAGAAGACATTTATAGATGGATTTTCCTGATTGTGATCACACTGGAAGAACCGCCAGTACATGCTCTCCTCCCGTGGGACCAGGCACACAAAAACCCACGTCAGATGGGGCCGCACATACTTCGAGTTCCTTTTTTACTGAATTTTGTCATCTTAACTCTTCATCTACAAAAGGAGAATTACCGAGGGATCAAAAGTATAAACATTTTGCTAGAGATGAAAGTAAATCTCTTTCCAGCAATATTCGCAATGTGGACCAAGACTGCAGTTTGTTCACTCCAGAGCACAATTTAAATGCAAATGAGAAAAAAACGAAGTGGGATGAAGCGCCGCCTTCCTGTTATAGGCTACAAAGAGGAGGGCATTGTGAGACAAGCAAACCTGCAGACCGCAAAATCCTGACCAAAAAAAGGAAATGGGGAATGTTAACATCTCTGTGAGAAAAGAAAGGCAACGTGTTGCCACAGATAAAGTATGCAGCCTGAATTCCTAGAACCTCAGTCTGAATACTCCAAAATCTGCTCCCAAGTAAACCTGTCCACACCCCAGTTTCTCCAAGTACAAAACGAGGATACCAATGACATGCATCAGGGTGGAATGCACATAACAGAAAACCCAGACAACTGAGGCTTAAACATAAGGTTTGTGCTCTCATAAAGGAAGAACAGTCTGCAGTCCAGGGCTGAGGCACAAGCTCATGACCTCCTGGGGCCCAGGAACCTTCGCGCTCAGAACTGGCTTCATGGGGCTGTGACCTGTGGACCCAGTGCTGGGTGAAAGCTCTGCTGTTGGTATTTTTAGTTATTAATAATGCCGAACAAGGAACCCTGCATTTTCATTTTGCACTGGGCCCTGTGAATTACATAACCAGTCTTGTTCACACTTGCTAGCTCTCTAGCCCACCGTCTGCTCTGTGAGCAAGATCCACTTCCTCCAGTCTGTCCTTCCAGATTCCAGGCAGGAATTTGCTTGCTCAGTAACCTCTGCTACTTCCCAGGGGCCAGCACTTAGGACATGGCTACTCTTACCTGCAGAGGAACCTAGGAAATACAGTTTGTCATAGGCATATTGCCTCCCCCAACAAAACAAGTTAGTAAGAAAGAAGGGATCAATGGGTATTAAGTAAGGACTATTAGAACTTGACACAAAAATCTAATAAAAGAGATCATTGGTACAGTAAAACACATGCAAATTTAGTAACTGTAATGATTAAAAAGGATAAAGCACAGCTATCAATATAATGAGACGATTGAAAATGTTGAATATGATTAGGGATAATAAAAAGATAAGGCAGATAATAATCTCAGAGTATTTCAATTATTCATATGCATATTGTGACAATTTTATAATTACACAAGAGTAGATTTAAGTAAATAAGTTAATAACAATTATTAATTGACCTCCTACAATATAAAAGATACTGTTTGTATAAGGAACCATAATCTAATAGAGAAATAAGACACCCTTGGGAGCAAAGGTCAGTTCCAAGTGAGTGATAGTAATAGTGCTAGAGTAGAAATGCTTCATGGTCCCATTATTTTATTTATCTCACATTTAAAGGAGCTTCTGATGTGAAAGTCCAAGGTCAGTAATGAAAGATTTCAGCCACGTTTAAGACATTCAAACAATCAGGAGAGCTTCCACCTTGAGTATCTCTTACAGGATTTGGCCATAGCATCTTTGAGGAGAAAATAGTTGACTTCTTTGTTCCATCTTTGCTGAAAAGGGCATTTCCTATCCCAAATTGCTTTGAAAAAGATAAAGCGCTAGGTAAAATAACTGCCAAAATGTGGGCTGTTCATCTTTCCAAATAACATTTATCTTGCTATTTTCCTAATCAACGATTTTCAATGGCTTCTTCATGCTGTTTTTATCGAGTCTAAAGTCCTCTGCCTCCCATCTACTGCTGAAGGCCTTTTCGATCTAGACCCATCCTAACAAGCAAACTTATTTCTTACCCTAACTCTCTAGTGGCTTATTCTCATAATAATAATAGCTAATCTTTATATATGTGTGTATATACACACGAACACTACCTTTCAGAAACTCGGATAAAGCTAAAATGGTGTTCAGATGAAATTCATACCCTTGTATAATTATATTAATAAACAAAAGTAAAAATGAATGAATTCAGTATACCACTCATAGAGTTAGAAAAGGAATAATGAAAATAAAGTTGAAATTAATAATTTAGAAAACAGAAAAAAGTAGAACTGATAAATACAATTGAAACTGGCTCTCTGAAAATAAATAAAACAAAATTCTGCCCAATCTTATCAAGGAAAAGAGAGAAATCAGAAACATGCAACATGGCTGGGCACGGTAGCATGAGCCTATAGTCCCAGCTACTCAGGAAACTAAGGCAAGAGGATCATTTGAACCCAAAAGTTCCAAGCTATAGTGTGCTATGATCATGCCTATGAATAACCACTGCACTCCAGCCTGGGCAACATAGCAAGACCCCATTTCTAAAACACACACATACACATACACATACACACACAATGAGAAATGATAATGGGAAAATACAGAAAATTAAAAGCATCAAAAGACTATTTTTCTGAACTCTATGAAAATACATTTGAAAATATGAATGAGATCATTATTTTTCTAGGAAGACATAATTTACCAACCTTATTCCAGAAGAGAGAAAAAAATCTTATATTTTTTTCATAGAAGAAATGCAGAAAGTTGTCAAACAACTAGCCAACTCACCCTCCCTTAATCACTAGATCCAGTTGGTTTCATGGGAATTTCTCTCAAATCTTTAAAGAGTAGATCATTCCAATGCTATTTAAACTACGCCATAGAAAAATAAGGAAAACGTTTAAATTCTTTTTATAAAGCAAGTATAACACTGCTATCAAAACCCAGAAACAATTTATCACACAAAAAGGAAAATTAAAGATCAATCTTACAAATATCAATTTGAAAATCATAAATAAAATATTAGCAGATACAATCTATGAAAACCAAGTGTTTATTCCAAAACTATAAATATGATTCAATACAGGAAATCTATTAATATAATTCATCATATTAATAAGTCAGAGGGAAAGTAATATAATCAGATCCATAGATAGTAAAAAGGCATCTATCAAAATTTAATCTACATTATTGAGCTTTTTTAATTGTTAATAAAATAGAAATTAATGAATATGATTTTTTCAAATATGTCTATCTCAGACTAAAAGACAATATCAGACTTAACAAGGAAACACTAAAAACTCCCACTGGAGTCAGGAAAATGTCAGGTTGGCATTTTTCCATTTATTATCTAACACCATTCTGGAGGTACTATCTAAAGCAACCAGATAAAAGAAGAAAATCAGAGGAATAAAAATTGTAGGGGGGAGGTAGGGCTATTACTATTAATAAATTATACAATTGGATATTTAGAAAATTCAAGAGAATCAACTAAAAACAAAAACTACTAGAAATAATAAGAAAACACATTCAGCACGCAAGGTGTAAAATTAATATACAGGAATCAGAAGCCTCCAAACCCACTAACAACGGTTAGAAGATAAAATGAAGAAAAGGCCCCATGTGCATTCTGAACAAATAGGTAAAATCTCTAGGAATCCACTCAGCAAAACCAACTTGACAAAACTTTACAATGTTCCTGAAGGACAAAGACGTTGAATAAATAGAAGCACTTACTATATCCTTGGAGAACAAGATGCAAAATCATAAAATATGTAAAGTTTTCCTAAGTTAATTTTTAAACTTAAGGTGATCTTGATAAAAGAACCAACAGGAGGGTTTTGTTTGGAGTTTTATTTTTTGGTTGTTTTTGTTGCTTACTAGAACTAAACTGAATCTGAAGATCATATTAGGAAATCAATAGCACTAACAGGAAAGAGAACTCCAGAAAAGAGGAGCAAGAAGGAAAAGCAGCCCTGCTAGATTTTAAGCCACACTCATTACTCGAATATTTGGGAACCGGAGTTTGAATAGACAGAAAACCAGCTGAACAGAACAGAGGCAAATGGGTGCAGGACTTCAGTAAATAAAGTTGGCATTTCAAACCAGTGGGGAATATAAACTCAATTTGATCAATGGTGTTGGTATAAATAGGTGGCGATCTGGGGGGAAAAACCCAAAACATTGGAGCCATGCTCCAGGAAAAATTCTAGATGGATGGAAGATTTAAATGTGGGAAGTGAAAAAGCAGAGTTCTAGGAGAAATGAGGAAAGATTCATATATAATCTCAGAGTGGGAAAGGCCTTTACAACATAATTTATAATCCAGAAGCCATGAAAGAAAATAACGACAGGTTAAAAACACAAAAATAAAAAATAATCTGCATGAGGGAGAAACCATAAACAAAATCAAACAACAAACTTGGAAAAATATTTGCATCTAATAGAAAAAGGGCTAATTTCCATAATATATAAAGTTCCTGTTTTTATTGAAAATTAAAACTACGTTAAGACACTATTTCTCCCATCAGATAAGCAAAAATTTTAAAGTTCAATAACACACTGTGCTTATGAGGCTGTGGGGAAACTGATGTCGTCCATTTCTGCTGGAAGGGGAAACCGAGGTGAGGGGTGGGAATGAGCGTGGCTTGTGGGGAAACCAGCAAAGACGCCAGTCCCAGCAGTAAGTATAGCCACAGGGTTCAGGGCACAGGCTCTGGAGACAGGCTGCCTGTGTTCAAATCTTGAAACTACCACTTGCCATCAGACCTTGGACAAATTACTTTATCTTTCTGTGCCTACATTTTCCCAACTTCGAAATGGGGATAACTCTACTACCTAGTCCGTACAGCTGATGTGAGGACTGAGTGAGACAAGATGCATAAAGGGCTTTACAGAACCTGAAACCCATTAGGTGTTCAATGCTAGTTCTCTGCGTGAACATAAAGTTTATACATTATTTCCCATAAACTTGTTTGTTATATTATTTGTTTCTATAACCTCAGGTAAAGTACTCTATACAAATTCAGATTCATATTTATGGAGAAAAATTTTAAATTTCTCAATGTGATTTTTTTGCTATTTGAGCACAAGTGCTTTTCAGAAATACAACCTATACCGTTCAAGACCTTAATGTGAATGGTTAAGTGTTAGAAATCCTGAAAGATAAAATTAGTTGTTTGTTTAGATGAAAGGCTGGTGAACTCAGGTTTGAGTATCGGCTCTTCTTTACCTTTCATTTATTCTTACAGTGAAATCTTAATACCAATATCGACTATAATTTGGCAACAATTTAGCACATAAGTAATTACAAAATGATAAAATGCCCTCTTGGGGAAAAATATCGAACTTCAACAAACCTAGTTTTTAAGCCCAAGGAAAACCTAGAGAAAATAAATGTAAAATATAAAGGAAATAAAAATAATAAGCTAAAATGTTGACAAATTCACATGTTGATTCCTAAAAGCATTAACTCAACACATTCTATGCATTTTCTGATTCTCCCTAAATTCTTTACCTAGTTTTAACCCAGTTACATAATTTAAGTAAGTTCAAAAAAGTTTGTCAGTGATCTCAGAAATGAATAGGAAGCTCTGTATCCAAAGTTCTTTACTCACATCCCCTAATCGTGTAAGTCATTGGACCTTTACATCCCAATATATATCTATCTTACTCTTTATCTATAATTCAAATTTACTCTGTCTACAATTAGGGAAGGGAAAGAAAAATGAGGAAACTATTTTAAAAGACTAAAACTTTTCACAGTTAGGAGAAAGTCATGTCTTAACTCCTCTGGGGAAGTGTTTTGACGTCATTGTTTGGGACAAGACTAAGGGCTTGGACCACAAGAGGTCAATTCTCAGGACATTTGTTTCCCTTCTTGTTCCTTCCTCTCCTTCACTCCTGCTTTCTATGCACAACAGCATGATCTAATTGGACGAGAAAACCATCTGGGCTGAGAACTAAAGTCTGATCCCAGTTCCACTTCCTACAAGACTGTCATCTATAGCAAGTACCTGAGCATCTTTGTATCAAGGGTCCTTCATCAAGATAATAAACTACTGCATTCTTCCACAGGCTTATTTTTTTAATCAACTTTATTGATGCATAGCTTACATACCATAAATCACATCCATTCAAAATGTACAATTTGATTTACCTGATATATATATACTCATGAATACACCACCACAGTCAAAATACAGAACACAGAGTTGAAAATACTTGGTATTGTCAGATTTGTTTTGTTTTGTTTTTTATCCATTCCAGTGAGCATGTGGTAGTATTTCACAGTGATTTTTATTTGCATTTTCCATTGACTAGTGATGTTGAACATCTTTTCTTGTGTTTATTGGACATTTGCAAAGTATCTAATCTGATGCCCATTTTTTAAAATTGGGTTGTCAATCTTATAAGTACTGAGTTTTAAGAGTATTTTATATATTCTAGATACAAACTCTTAGTTTTGCAAATATTCTCTCCTAATCTGTGGCTTGTCTTTTTGTTTATGTTTTCTTAACTATGTCTTTTGGACATAGTTTTTTATGTTAGATAATGTTTTATTGGGCAATGCTTTTTATGTTGTTGAAGTTCATTCTATTAATAATATTTCTTTTCTTTGTGCTTTTTGTGCTCTGTTTAATAAATCTTTTCTTAAATCAGTGTCACAAGGCTTTTTCCTCTGTTTTCTAATAGACGTTTTATAGTTTCAGATTTTGCATTTAGACTTATCTATGATCCATTGCAAGTTAATTTCTGTGTATGGTATGAGGTAAGCGTCAATGTACATTTTTTTCCATATGTAAAGACCACTCCCCTTCACTTGTATGAGCTAAAAGAAACTAAAAGTACAAAAAAATAAGAAAAACAAACAAACAAAAAAAGACCACTTCTTGAAAAGACTTTCCTTCTCCCCATTGAATTGTCTTGTTCCTTTGTCAAAAATCAACTGACTATATAGGTGTCTATCTATTTTTGAACTCTAGTCTATTCCATTGATCTATAAACGGATCCTTTTACTTATAGCACACTGTCTTGATTGTAGAACTTTACAGTAAGTCTTGAAATTAGGTGGTATAAGTCCTGCAACTTTGTTCTTTGTGTTTAAAATTATTTGGGTTATTTTAAGTCCTTCATATCAATATAAACTTTAATATCAGTTTGTCAAGTAGTAGAGATTTTTATTGGAGTTTAATTGAATCTATAGATCAATTTTGGGAGGGCTCAGGATTTGCAGGATATTTCGTAGGCCTCAGGATTTCCTAAGTAAACAATCATATTATCTGCAAATAAAGACAATTTTGCTTCCTCCTTTCTAAACTTTATCATTTGATTTCTTTTTCTTCCTTTGTTGCAATGGCTAGACCCTCTAATTTAATGTTGAGTAGAAGTGGTAAAAATGAGCAGATTTGCCTTTTTTCTGACTTCGGTAGAATATCATTTAATATTTCACTGCTAAGTATCATGCCCACTGTAGGTTTTTCATAGATGTTCTTTATGAATGTGAAGAAGTTGTTTATATTATAAGTTTGGTGAGAATTTTTCTTATGAATGGGTATTGAATTTTGTCATATTATTTCTCTACATATGAAAATGATCATATGGCTTTTCCCCTTTATTCTGTTAATATGGTGAGTTACATTGATTTTTTAATGTTAAACCAACCTTGAATTCCTGAGATAATCTAATTAGTTATGATGTATTATCTTTAAAAATTGTTTTACACATTGTTGAAGTTGATTTACTAATATTTTGTTAAGGATTTCTACATCTACGTTCACAAGAGATATTAGTCTACAATTTCCTTTTTGTAAGTTTGTGTCAGGTTTTGATATTAAAATTTTGCTAGCCTCATAAAATGAATTATAAAGTGTTCCCTTGTTTTCTATTTTCTAAAAAAAGTTTATAAAAATTGTATTTCTACCTTATAGTTTGATAAAATGCAGCAGTGAAATCACCTGAGTCTAGAGTTTTCTTTGTGGGTAGGTTTTGGTACAGTTATAGAGTTACTATAGTTAAATAGTCATAGAGCCATTCATATTTTCTATCTTACCTTGGGTCACTTTGGGTAAGTTGTATTTTTCAAAGGACTTTTCCAATTTTTCACAGTTATCAAATTTGTTGGCATCCAGGTGTTTATAATATTCTCTTATCATCCCTTTAATATATGCAGGGCTTTCAGTGATAATCCTCATTCAATCATGATATTGATGATTTGCATTCTTTCTCTTTTTTCCTTTATCATCATAGCTCAGGGTTTACCTGTTTTGTTGAACTTTTCAAAGAGCGAGCTTTCAGTTTTGTTAATTTCCTCTGTTCGTTGTCTCTATTTCATTGATTTCTGCTCCTTTCTGCTTTCTTTCCTTCTACATATGTTTGCTTTATTTAGCTTTATTTTCCCTGGCTTCTTACAGTGAGAATTTGCATGATTAAATTTAGGCTTTTGTTCTTTCCCCTTCTAAGCACATAAAGCTGTAAACTTCTGTCTAAACATTCTTTTCATTGCAGCCTACAAATTTTGATATGTTTCATTTTCATTGTTATTCAGTAGAAAATATTTTCTGGCTTCTCTTGGTTTCTGCTTTAGCCCATGGAAACATACTCTATATGGCTGCGATCTTTTTAAATTTATTAAGATTTGTTTTATGGCATAGTATAAAGTTTATCTTGATGACTATACCATGAGTACTTGAAAAAAAATGTATATTCCAAGATTCAACTCCCCTCTGCTTCTTTTGTTCACTTCCTAGATCCCTTATGGTTGCTTTTGTGGGAGGGTTGGTCTGTTAGGAGTCTACTCTACCATACCACCAGATGTGTGTCTCCTTCACCACTGTATCTGCCCCACCTAGTTAAGAGTCCTCAGGAGTCCCTGACTTCTGATAGGCTTATTAAAAGGATAAAGTGTGATCATATCTAGAAAAATTATTTTGGCATGTTAAAAGAACTGTCAAGAATAAGGAAGCATTTAGATATACATAGAAACTGGCCAGTTTCCAAAAATGCAAATATGACCCAAACAAATGTTAAGAAAAATATATTATACTAAAGTCTTACAGAACCAGAAGAAACATGACAAGTGGTGGTGGGGGCTTTCACTGTTAGATGACAGGGCAGCCATCTGGTCATTTCACTGACGATCACAATTTATTTTATGTGTGGATCTATAGCAGAAAGGTAGAGGGTTTTCATTGTGATTGGAAATGAGAAAATGTACATCTCTGGTTTCTGGCAAATCTGTAGGTGGTATGATACTTGAATTGCATGCATATAGTTCCTAAGAATAATTTTACATAACCAGACTTAGGTGTCCAAATCCTTTAAAGGACAGCAAGCATCCACAAGCCTCAGAGCACTCTGACATGCTTTTTAATTATAAAGAGAGTTTATATATATTTAATGATAAAGAAAGTTCAAAAACTGCTTTAAAGATGGGCATTGTTTGTCTATTTAACAAATATCATAGCAGCTCCAAGTGGCAAAATAAACTGTAAAATTGAGCATGTAGCCCCAGAAAAGATCCTTTCTCAAATTGCTAAGCTAAAGTTGCTAAATCAAGCAGTTCTTGCCTAAGAATTTTCACAGGTGTTCATTTGCATGTATGAAATTCCTCCTGTTACATGAGTTTTTAAACAAGTTGTTTGAGTCAGGTTTCGAGTCTAATTGGTGAACATTGGTATCTGAGTATCCATCCTTGTAGCAGAGATAGTAATTTTTCAAAATTTCCAGCCATTCCTAGAGATTAGAGTTAGAAAACAGAAAGGCAAAATTTAAACTACAAGCCACTAGTCCAAGTCTATATCATCATCAAATGCCCAGGCTTATCAACCGTCTTCTTATTTAATATCCTGGCCTCAGGTGTCCTCCCCATGCAATGTACACAGCATATAGTGATTGGAAACCTCATCTTCCAAACCCTTCCTTCATCATGGTTTCCCACCCTGAACTCTTCAAATCCCACCCTTCTGCCTGGCCTTTTAGACCTTCCCTTAGAGCAGTGGTCCCCAACCTTTTTGGCACCAGGGACCAGTTTCATGGAAGACAATTTTTCACCAGGGTGGGGGGTGGCACGGTGCGGAGCTCGGTCAGTGATACAAGTGACGGGGAGCAGTTGCAAATACAGATGAAGCTTCACTGGCTCACCTGAGGTTCACCTCCTGCTGTGCGGCCCAGTTCCTAACTGGCCACAGACTGGTACCAGTCCATAGCCCAGGTGCTGGGGACCATAGACTAAGAGGACATCTATTTGTTCTTGGAGTCACTGCCACAGCCACTGTCATGGTTCCCTGATGTGGCCCCTCACACGTGTGCACTGACGCAGGTCTGGCCGGGCCTCCCCCACCTGCCCCCGCCTGCTCTCCCCCTGTTGCAGCGCCTGCTCTCGAGAACACTGCTGCGCACCTGGGCCTCTGTTCACTCCAGGTCCCTATCTGGAACATCCACATGGTCCATACCCCCGCCACCTTCTCAGCCACACAGACACCTCATCTCAGGATCATGACCCCTACAGCACTCATGGACCCCATCCCCCTCCTTCTTTTGTACCCACTTTTTAATATCCTTATTGTTTTTTCATATTTTCCTTCCCCCGTAGACTATAACTTCCTTGAGAGCAAGAAATGGGTCTCATTCCTCCTTCTATACCCCAAAATTAAAAAGTCTGCATGTAGTTCATCTACGTACACCTCAGCTTTATATAAAACTTTCTCCAAACTAGAATCACTCATCTTCTTTCTACCACTTCCTTCGAACTTCAAAGGCTCCACCAGTTAACCCTTTCTCTCTGATTCTTCTTTTCTGCTATTTCTGAATTCTGCACTCCTCACACCCAGACTCCTCACACTTCCACAGATTCAAAAAGCAAATGTTACTATGTCTAAAGAGAGAGAGACTCCGAGTGGACCTCAACACCCACTCTTGGCATTGGACAGATATCTAGACAGAAAAGTTAGCAAATAAACATTGGATTAAAACTGGACTGTAGACCAAATGGACCTAACAGACAATAAAGATGAGCTATAAGACCTTATCTTTCTTTTATTTTAAGCATTTACTTAGTTCCTTCTTTGTTCCAGGTACTATAAATAGACAAGGAGGATTTTTTTTTTATTTGCTGCTAATTCATTTAATTCTCACAGCAATTTCCTGTGTTGACCATTAATACCCACATTCTGATAGATGAGAAGAGTAAGTAACTTGCCCAAGGTCACATGGCTCACAAGACACGAAGTTGGTATTTGGACATGAGGCTGCCGAATTCTGAAGACATGCTTTTTTTCTCCATTGCAGATGGGGGTAAATATTCTAGGCTGGACACTGCTTTATGTTCTTTCCGTAATAAATCTGTAATTTTTACAGACATGACATATTTCTAAAGCCACAGAATAGATCCATTGAAATGAGAGTTTTTCATATAGGAGCTTTATCTTTGATCAGAGATAAAAACAAAGAAACTCCTGGCTTTACATAAAAACCCCATATTTGCAGAAGTAATTTTATTACCCACGACCACTTTCCTATGTTTTTAAACTGTAAAACCCAAAGCACAGTGAGTGCAGAAGGAAGGTAGTTGAGGGGCTGCACCAAGGAACGAAATCCTAACATCACAGGCCTAACACAGCCTGCCAAATTCATTTCAGAAAAACGTATTCGGGTCTCAGATCCTTTGACAAAAACAACTCTTATTTTCAAGAATAGGAAGGGTTGGGGGTTTTTATGTCTTCTTACAAGAAATTTCCATCCATCGGCTTTAAATTTTACTTTTCATTCAAAAGCACGGCATGTTTTTATATTAAAAGCTTCCTAGGAAAATGAGATTCATTTTCTCACACTCTGAATCATGGTTTTGCTCTGAGTGGGTAAACAGCACACATCCCCAGACTCTTGCTAGAGAGAGTCACTGAAACTTCTTTTTAGATCAAAAGGAAATGATTGGTAAATAGCTTCTTTGATTCTGAGTTCTTCTGTAGGAAATGGAAAAGCAGAGAAATTACAATTCTAAATATCGGCATCAGATTCAAATAACGACTTTGCGGGAAAATAAGACTTGATCTGAAAATAAGAATAGCCTCCCTCAGCCCAGACTCAGGTTTTGGGGGCCTTGATGTTTTCATAGTTCCAGAGGCTCTCTATAAGAAAAATAAAGCAAACTTACAAATACAAATTGAATCATAAACACAAACATTTATCTAGAACAAAAAACAAAATTATAAATCATAAATTTAATAAACCTGACAAATACAACAAACAAAATTTTCCTACAAAAAACTACATATCATTTTTATTAACTGCCTGATACATTTCTCTAATGCTCTTTTTTCTATATTTTTTGGCTGCATACCCTTTTAAAACACTTCTTCCTAAAATTAAAGATTTTAAATTATTTTCTATATAGAATAACAGTTAACTGTTTTTTCTTTTCACTTGATTAAGATTTGGGGGTCCTTTCAACATTAATAGTTTAGAATAATTTATTCCAACTTCTCAACTCATTATTGGTAATGTCATGTAAATTTTTAGGATTGCTGTCAAATTTGGAAAAATCTCTATCAAATGTCTTTCAGACAGGAGCTGTAAAATCTGGAAAAATGTCTACAGAATACCTTCTGGCTCCATATATTTCAAAGCCCGTTCCTGCACTATGCACACACTGCCAGCGTCAGCCTCTGTAAAAAGTGCTGTCAGGATAGCACATGTCACAACCCAGGTGAGTAGGCACAGTGGCCAGGAGGAATATCCCTGGAAGCTCCCCACCCCAGCCTCCAGAACAACAGGAAATAAATTTCTGTTGTATATAAGCCACCCAGGTTACGGTCTTTTGTTATAGCAACCTGATGGACTAAGACACCCACTGAAGCCAAACTAAATATATCCATAAGTTAATTTTCCTTAGCCTAGTCCCAGAATCCCCATGGCCATTCAGGGGAAGTCAGTATGGAAAGAGACATAGTTGTAGTTAAAACATTTTTTGCAAATTTTACAAAGCCCCATGACCATATGAATCCATTTTGACACTTCAGAAAGCCTTAGCCTGGGCTGAGCCAGAGCTCAGGCTGCGTGTGCTTCACAGTGACAGCCACCTCTGCGCGTCCTGTTTGTTTTTTTTGTGTTTTTGAGACAGAGTCTCCAGAGTCTGGCTCTGTTGCCCAAGCTAGAGTACCATGTCAGCCTAGCTCACAGCAACCTCAAACTCCTGGGCTCAAGTGATCCTCCTGCCTCAGCCTCCCGAGTAGCTGGGACTACAGGCATGCACCACCGTGCCTGGCTAATTTTTTTTTTCTAATTTTAGTTATCTGACTAATTTCTTGTTTTTATTTTTAGTAGAGACGGCGTCTCGCTCTTGCTCAGGCTGGTCTCAAACTCCTGACCTCAAGCGATCCTCCCCCCTCGGCCTCCCAGAGTGCTAGGATTACAGGCATGAGCCACCACACCTGGCTCTGCGCTTCCTATTTTTTATGCCCTCAGTCTACTAACAATCAGTGAGAACATGCATGAGCATTTAAAGTACTGAAATCCGCACCCGCCTCCCCACAATTACAGTCACAGACTGTCCATACACCGTGGAGAATGGGGGCAGAGCACTGCTTCTGCGGCACTGGGCCCTGGCCCTGGCTTAGGCTGTGCGGCATGTACCCACATGGCTTCACTCATTGATTCCTCAGAACACTGAGGACTAGTCCCCCATGTTACATTAGGAAACAGGCTGAGAGTTACTAAGCAGCAGGGCGGGGCCCAGGGCAAGCCACCTGAAGCCACCTGAGGCCACCCGAGGCCTTGCTCTTTCAGCTTTCACTGTGGCCTTTCCTGTCTTCTGTTCCTCACCAGGATGAGAGTAGCACATACTCATCACAGAAAACATGTTAAGTATAGAGAAGCAGAAGGGATTTAAAAATTATACCTATAGTCACATTACCTAGACACAACCATAGGAAGATTTTGGTACATTTTCATGTTTTATGGGACATAGAAATTAAAAACATTAAATTAAAATCAAACCAATTTCTGTCATTATTAAAGACATGTATGTTCCTTATTCAAAAATATGAAAAATATTGAAAAATAGAAATTGAAACACATCTGCATTTATTTGCTAGGGCTGCTGCAACAAAGTACCGCAGACTGGGAAACAAGAGAAACGTACTGCCTCACAGTTTTGAAGGCCAGAAGTCCAAGATCATGGTATTGGCAGGGTGGGTTGGTTCCTCCTGAGTTCTGTGAGGGAAGAAGCTGTTCCAAACCTCTCCCCGGGGCTTTTGGTGGTTTGCTGGCAACTGTGGCCTCCCTTGGCTTCCAGAACATTACCCTGATCTCTGCCTTCATCTTCACAGGCTGTTCTCCCAGTATGGGGGGTTCTGTGTCCCAATTTCCCCTTCCTATATGGGCACCAGTCATGTTGGACTAGATGCCCACCCCACACCAATATGACCTCATCCTAACTTAACTAATTACATCTGCAAAGACTTGATTTCCCAATAAGGTCACACTCTGAGGTACTGGGGATTAGGACTTCAACATATGAATTTAGGATGAAGGGGACACAGGTCAACACATAACACCATCCCAACCCTACGAGCCAAAGAAAACCAATGTCAGCAATTTATTATTAGGTAGATTTTGAAAATATGGCCACAAATTCTCCTGATGCTCCTCCCATTGAGGGTGGGGTCTATGTCCCCTTTCTTTGCATCTGAGCAAGCTCGTGACCACCCTGCACAGTAGTTCTAGTTTTCAAGTCATCACAACCCAGGTGACAGCCAGACAGGGGAATGAAAGAGCTTCCAGATGTTTCCAGCCCTCAGCTATCCAGTCATTGCCAGAGTGAGCCTTACTGAGCTGAGGTCCCAGACATCATGGAATAAAGACAAATGGTGCCTTCTGTGCCCTGCTGACATTCTAGCCCCACCGAACCGGTGAGTGCAATCAAGTGGGTATTGGTTGTGATGGTTAATTTTATATGTCAACTTGACTAGGCCACAGGGTGCCCAGATATTTGGATAAACATTCTTCTGGGTACATCTGTGAAGGTGTTTGGGGCTGATTAACACTTGACTCAGCAGACTGAGGAAAGCAGATTGCCCTCCTCTATCCACTGAAGGCCTGAACAGAACAAAGGCAGCGTAAGGGGGAATTTGCCATCCATGCCTGACCACTGGAGCTAGGACAGGGTTTCCTCTTGCCCTCCGATGGGGACTTACACCATTGGTGCTCCTGGTTCTCAGGCCTTTGGACTCGGACTAGAACTATACCTCCAGCTTCCCTGCATCTCCAGCTTGCAGAGGGTAGAGCATGGAACTTCTCAGTCTCTGTAATCACGAGAACCAATTCCTCATAATAAGTCACCTATAATAAATTTATTATTATATATTTTTTATATGCTATTGATTCTATTTCTCTGGAGAACCATAATACATTGTTTAAGCCACTAATTTCAAGGGAAGGGAGGATTAGTTATGAAGCAATAGTAACTAGAAATGTAATAATTCTTAGTCTTTTTTCTGTGTCTTTAAAAACATACCTCTTACTGAAGTATGTCACTAACTTTGTAGATCCAAAGGACATGCTAATTCCTCTGATTGTGAGATTTTCTTTAAGAAATAAAAAAACAGGTTGGGTACGGTGGCCAAGGCAGGGGGATTGCTTGAGGCCAGGAGTTCCAGATCAGTCTGAGCAACACAGTGAGATCCTGTCTCTATAAAAAAAATAGAAAAATTAGCCAGGTGTGGTGTTGCACACCTGTAGTCCCAACTATTAAGGAGGCTGAGGCAGGAGGATCACTTGAGCCCAGGATTTTTAGGATGCAGTGAGCTTTGAGGACAACTCTGAACTCTAGCTTGGGCAACAGAGTGAGACACTATCTCAAAAAAAGAAAAAAGAAAAGAAAAAGAAAAACAGATAGGCTTCATCTCTAAACATTAGCATTATATGAACATAATGAACAGACTGAGTCCAACCACAGGTCACACAGGGACATTCACAAGTCCCAGGTAGGAGTTGATGTAAAGTGAAGCTTAGTGACCCACTGGCTGCTAATAAACGTTTTACTAGCCTTGCCCGATTAAAAGTACCAGAAAACAAGTGGACTTTGGTGCGGGGAGGTAGCTAAGCTCCCAGCAAAAAAACCGGGTCCCTTTGGTAGAGTTGCGAGGGATAAGAAAATAATAGAGAAAAATGGAAAATAAAAGAACTAAAAGAATACACAGAGACAAAGATATAGTTTTATAAGTTTATGAAGATTATAGGCAAAGTGGGATCTCAGGGGGCCTAGACCTTCTCTGTGGGTCTCAAAAAGCCCCAAATGAGGTCTTACATGGTAACTTACAGGGAACAGTGAATAATTGCCAGGGGTAACAGATTTACATAACAGCAGGTAGTTCCTCTCAGGTTAACAGATTTTCAAAAGGCTTCTACAGATCCTGTAACTAATTCTATCTACGTGAGCAAATGGTTACAAAATCTTTCAAAGGTTAACTTCTAAGTTCTAAGGTAGGTTTATTACTTAACAGAGGGGTTAAACAGAGATATCTTGGCTGCATATTTATTAGGTTATTGTGAATGGAGACAGGTAGTCTAGAGTGTTTGAACAAGAGCTTTGCTTTTAGCCATTCAGGAAGCTGTCTGTTCCAGGGGGCACTCCATTGTCAGCTCTCATCCTGTAGTTTTTAACAGATTTCACTTTGCTTTACAAAGCAAATCCAAACCTTTAGGTCTGAGAAACACGGCACCTTGTGGGATACAGCCGCTACTGTCTTTCAGAGACGCCCTTCCGAGTATAACAGCATTTGAAATGCAAACCAACACGTTCACATATTCCTTCTGGGCAAAGCTCTGCAAAACTCTTAAGACAAATCCTGTCGCAAACACATCTATTTTAATTCATGGAGCAACACTTTGGAGTTTTAAAGATGCAGAAAATGTGTGAGGCTCTTGGTGATGAAAACGATCCATGCTCTGCACTTTACAGCTATAGTTTAGAGAGAGAGGGAAGCGTTTGGTTCTTCTTGGCATTGTCTCTGAACCACACAGACAGTTAAGCCAGTATTAACAGATACTGGAGCCAAATCGGTTTAAGTGGGTCATCAAACATGACACTTCTTCTAAAACATGAGGGCAAAGCACATGCTTCAAGAAATACATTTTCTGGGAAATCAGGGAAACTGTAAGTGGAGCAGCTCAGGGAAGTCCTGCGGGCCAGACCTCACCTGCTGGCTGCAGAGCGGACCAGACCGCACGGAGGCCAGACACCTGAGTTTGGGTCCACAGTGAACGAAGCTGGTTTTACAAGTGGATCGTGATTTCCTCATTACTGAGTGTTTCATTTGACTACTCTTTCAGGAAGCATAAGTCCTCGAGTGTTCTAGTGCGGGGACAAGGTGGTCTGTGGCACCAGGCCTTGCAAATCTGAAAGCATTAATACATGCTGCTGCCTTGAAAGACAGCAGACTCCGCGAGGTACGATGTTGTTCCCAACATTCCCCCTTGAAAACCCTACTAGATGTTGTTTAATTGCCTTCTGATCTTGGGTGTTGCAGAAAAGCCTACGGCCAGCGGGATTTTTGTGCCTTTATAGGAGACTTGCTTCTCTCTGCCCGATGCTCTTAAGGTCTGTTTCCTATATCCTTGTCATATAAAAATCTTGCCATTAGTTTTTCTTGGAATGTGGTGGATTCTTTTAATCTTCATATTCAAGTACTTTTCAGACTCAGGAAATGCTTCTTGAATTTGGTCTTCAGTTGCTACTTCTGTTTCCCGTAAGAATACCTAGGACTCTCACTCAGGTTGAATTGCTATTCCCTCTGGTGTGCCGTTGTCCTCTTCTCCCGCACTGGTTCAATGTTTTTAATCCTTCTCTCTACATCATGGGAACATTTTTCAAGTCAGTTCTTTAAACCACTCATTTGACATTTGAGAATGTGACTTTTTTTAAACAGTATTTCCTTAATGCAAGGCATACCTGTGCTACAATTATTTTACTATTAATACACACTAACAAAGAATTAGTGACACCTTGTGGCAAAAACTTATTAATTCATGCTCTACTGCTACCCATTTTCAGATGAGAGGCTTGTCCAAAGGCCTATGCGCTTCACTAAGAAGTTAAAAACAATGCAAAACTTCCAGAAAAATAATCTGTGATTGCAGATTCTACTTCTGTAACTATATTCTCTCATCAATTACCCTACGGGCTTCAGTCCCTTCTTACAGAAACTTCTGTGACTGTCAAGTTCACATATGACTCCCATGTTGACAAACCCAACGGTTACTTCTCAAGTCTCATCTTTCTTAACCTCTCGATAATATTTAACCAGGTTGAAAACGTTGTTTATGAAACCCTTGGTTTCGGCAAAATCACACTGTTTTCCTTCTACCTTTAAAGTTTTTAAAGCCCTCTAAATGCTCATGAGTACCAAGTTTATATCTTGAGCCCAGACCTTTCCATCAAACTCCAGACTTAACATATGTCCAATGGCATCTCAAAATTAACCTGTCCAAAGCAGAACTCTTGGTTTCCTACTCCCTCCAATGTTGACTGCATCTCAGTAAATGACAGCATCCTGTCATTTTACTAAAGCCAAAAAACTTGGCAGTCATCATTTATTCCTCTGTTCCTCACTCCCACATCTACTCATTAGTAAGTTATCTTAATTCATCTCTCAAAATATCCCCAGTATTTTGGGCAATGTGCCCTTCTCTGCATTTTCCCTATTGACATCCTAACTCAAGCCACAGCCTCTCTCTAAGCTACTGCAACACCTTCCTAACCGGTATCTTAAGCTTCACCTCTCACAATCCATTCTTCACAGAGCAATTGGTGATTTCTCTAAAATATAACTCAGATCATATCATCCTTCATCTTTCAAAGGCTCCCCATAATCCCAACTCCTCCCCCATCCTTCAGGGCTCTCCAATTTGTCCCTAGTGTCCTCCAAACACTCTAAAGCTCACTTCCGCCCACTCACCCCTGGTGCTCCAGGGCAGCTCCAGGCTGGCCCACCTTTTGCTCCTCAGACAAGACAAGCTTGCCCCTTCTTTAGGAAGAACGTTCTAGCTACCACCCTCTGCCTGGAGCCCTCTCCCCAAACTTCATGTGGTTGATTCCCTCTCATGTCACACAGGTCTCTAGTTAAATGTGACCTTCTCAGGCCTTTACTCCCACTGAATCTAAGGCAGCTGCTCACACGCTCCCTACCACGATGCTGTTTTGTTTTCATCATACCTTTTAACATTCCCTGAAATTTTCTTATTTTTTTTTCTTTTTTGATTTATTTGCCTATTTTCTGCTTCCCTACAGTAGGATGAAAGCACGATCTATTCCTAGCTCGTATGTCTTGTACCTGGTACAAGGAAGGTGCTCAATGTTTGTTGCTGTCGTAAGTTCTCTCTTGCATTCTGGTAGCTATACTTAAAAATATTTCTGAAACCATAGTCATTCACTCATTTTTTTCATACTGACAAGGAAAAGATGCTCCTTCTTCAAGGAAAACTTAGACAAATTGTGCACCTCTGCTATTCATTCAACAACTATTATAGCCAAATACAAATAGAACATCATCCCCACCCTCAGGGAACCTACGGTCTAGCTGTGGAGGCAAATGTGTTCCCAAATCATGATGTGGCTGAGGACTATGTCAACCCACTTCAGAGGCATCAGAAATGCCTTCCTGGTGAAAACAACAAGAGCTGAGGTTTAAAAGATGAGTAGAAAATAATCTAGGAAAAGGGACAAGGAGAAAGCGTAAGGCACAGAAACAGAGGTAGAAACATGATTGTTTATGCAGTGGGACTGCAAGGGTTCTGCTCTGCGGAGACAAAAAGGAACAAGGCAGAAATTGATAAGACTCGAGATTAGAAAAATAGGCAGTAACCAAGTAGTGACAGGCTTATACATAGTATGAGGAGCTTGAACTCAGCAGGCAACAGGTTATGGAAATGTACAACAGAGAACCAGTGTGGCCTGAGCTGCATTTCAGTTAGATGGATCTGTGGCTCCATAGAAGACCCAATTTCGACTGCATGGGGTTGGGATGATCAGGTCAAAGGCTAGTAAGAGCAGTAAAGATAGAAAAAAGAGGACCCAGAATCAAGAGCCACGGAGGAAGTAGAATGGACAGGACTTGGTGGCTATTGGAGTACAGGGAATGGGATCAAGCAAAGGGGAAGAAACGGGAGGTTTGGGGTGGGAAGATAGTGAGCACCATCAGCTGACGCTTAGGGCACAGGTCCCAGAGTCCAGCAGACAAGGGTCTAATCTCCGTTCTGTCACTTACTTGCTGTATGACTTTGGTAAATTACTTTAACTTCTCTAAGCTGCAGTTCCCTTGTAAGTTCAATGGGAATAACATCAGACTCTACCTCACGGATAATTATAACTAAATGAAATCGTGTGTGTAAAGTGCTTAGCATAGCGCCTGCTATACATCAGAAACACCCACTAATTAAGAAATGTTTGGGCCGGCACGGTGGCTCACGCCTATAATCCTAGCACTCTGGGAGACCGAGGCAGGCGGATCGTTTGAGCTCAGGAGTTTGAGACCAGCCTGAGCAAGAGGGAGACCCCGTCTCTACTAAAAAAATAGAAAGAAATTAGCTGGACAACTAAAAATACACATATATAAAAAAATTAGCCGGGCATGGTGGCACATGCCTGTAGTCCCAGCTACTCAGGAGGCTGAGGCAGAAGGATTGCCTGAGCCCAGGAGTTTGAGATTGCTGTGAGCTAGGCTGATGCCACAGCACTCTAGCTTGGGCAACAGAGATAGACTGTCTCAAAAAAAAAAAAAAAAAAAGACAGCATTTTGTTGAATTGAAAGTGTAACTGCAAAAGCAAATAACTGATTACAAAGGATACATACACTTCACTTACACAAATTACAAGATTTTTTAACATTGCTAGTACTAAAACCAAACCATCTGCGCTTATAAGCACAGACGCACTCCACGATGTGTCTTTCTTCAGCGCCTGGGACTCTTTTTTTGAAAGACTCAATAAACTGCCCACCCCTTTCCCCAAATTGTAAGTCTGTGGGGTAGCCGTTTCAGCTCCACGCGTCCGAGGATCCTCTGACCTGCTATCACAGAGCTGTAAGCAGAGATGGCGGGAAAACGCACAGACAAGGTTACGGAGGGCGGCGTCGGCCCGCCCCTGGGGCGGGAAAGGTAGAGGTGCCACAAGACACCAGGAAGCCCTTTCCCACACAACAGAGCTGGGAGCCCGGCCACCGTGGGCGTGTCATCCAGGGCCAGCCCGGGAGCGCGGCAGCAGCGGCGGGCAGAGCAACAGCCAAGGACGGCCCTGGAAAAGCATTCTCGCACAGACTGCGAGAATGGCGCCGACACCACCCCTGCAAAGCCACACTCCAAAGGGAACTGGAGTCAGCCACCGTTGTCCCGCAGGGATCCACGAAGACCGTCATGCCCGCCGAGCTCCCTTCACGCATGCGCACTTGTAGGGGAGCCGCGGATGGGCGGAGTCAAGAGCCGGAAGTGCCTTGTAGTGCAGGCCTTCTCGGGAAACCCGCCGACCGGAACTGCCTGGAGGTCCCGCCCCCAAACGGAACCCTAGGTTGCTGGGCAACCGATGGGGGCGCCGTAGGTGGGCTTTGTGCTCCCAAGAGCAAACCGAGTGTTGCTCCCACCTCCTTCCCTGGCCCGCCTTTCTTATTGCCGCCTTTCCGCGCGTCGCGGAATCCCTGTCCTTGGCACTACTTACATCTTTCCGATTCCTACGACGCCTTAGCGCCCACCTGCTTCAAAACCAAGCTCCACCGAAGGCGAGGCAGTGCGACCCCGGACATGGCCTCTGTGTTGACCGACCGCACCTCTCGGGCCGTGACTACCTACACCTACACCAGCCGGCCCCGGGCACTGCCCTGCCAGCGCCGCCGTTACCGGGACAACTTCTTGCAGCCGTGAGTAACCAAACCGGCCCTATGTGGTCTCCACTTGCGCCCCATCTCGCCTTGGCAAAAGCTGCCTGTGCTGCTTTCCCTTGTCTACACTCTGCCGAAGTAAAATTCCTGCCCTGAAGAACTCCCCCGCGGTGTGGAATAAAGCAAGAAGGGGCATGGGTGACCTCTCCTAGTTAACTTTTAAGTGATACTGAGTTGCTATCAAAACCATACTGCTGTTAATCACTCACCGCTGATGAGTGACTGGAAGACCATATCCAAAAAATAGGCTTTTATGTCAGTCTGTCTCTATCCTATAAAGTCCTTATTTTCTTCAAAACTTTATGTAGAACTGGATAAATCTTTCAGTTTTTCAGACGATACATGGTTGGAATGGATAACTTAATATGATTGAAGGGAGTCAATGTTCCAAATTATCTTGATTGGGTATATAACTGGGCTGAAACCAAAAGATGAAATTTAGCTGGCTAGCTGTGAAGTTCTAGACTTAGGTATGGAAAGTCAATTACACAAATACAGAAATGGGAATATCTGTTTTTTATTTGGAAGGACCTAGAAAGTTAAGTTTAACACAAGTCTAATGTGACTCAAGAACTTCCACCTTTTTGTAGAATCATAAATCTTAAAACTAAAGGAGAACATTTGAATACTAGTCTTCTCATTTACAAACAAAATGTAATACATCTTTTCTGTAGTTATTGGTAGTTAAGTGATCATAAACACCATGAAATTCACCTTTAGGCATGTGCCCAAAGAAAATTGTGATAATGACATCCTTATTTTACAAATCCTATGGTAAAAGATGTATAACCCTTCTAATAAAATAACATTTTTAATGCAAATGAATGAAAAAAAATTACCTTAGAACATATCTTCTATTTGACTCTGATCAAAAAAGGTTTAAAATCATTGTAGTAGGCAGAATAATGGTTCCCTAAAGATGTCTTCATCCCTAATCCCAGAACCTGCAAATGTATTATCTTATTTGCTTAAAGGGACTTGGAGGTTAAGGATTTTGAAATGGGGAGAGTATCCTGGATTATCCAGGTGGGCCCTATGTAATCACAATGGATCCTTATAAGTGAAAGAGGTTTCAATAAACAACTTTGTGTCCTGGACTTTTATTTCTATGAGGCAGATTTTCAAGAGTAAAATTGCTAGGCCATGCATATTTTTAATACAAATGGAACAGTATACCTTTCCTCCCAGACTATTTTCCCATATCCTCACCAACAATAGGTGTTATGGATTTTTTTCTTTTTGGATTTTGTTTTGGTTTTGGATAGTGTCAAACCAAAATTTTTCTTCATCATTACTTTAATTAGCACTCGGAGGCTTTAACTAGCACTCGGAGGCTTTAACTAAGTATTATGTTTGGATTTTTCCATTGTAAAAGATCACTGGCTACAATAAAAGCGTTGTTCCAGACAATCAAGAGACTAAGAGACTTTTTCAGTAGTCCAGGTAAAAGAGTGGTATCAGTGATCAATGGATGGATGCAAGAAAGATTTGGGGGGTAAAATCAATACAACTTGCTAGGTATAGGGGATAGGGAAGAGGAAAGAGTCATGGAAGATTTTCAGACTTCTGGATGAAGCCAACTGCATGATTAGTAGCACTATTTAATGAAATGGTAAACACTGAAGAAGTAGTGAGTTGGAATGAGAGAGTGACAATTAGTCAATTTTGAGGTTGCCTTCCAGACATCCAATGAGATGTCATTGGGCAACTGGATATACCTAGAATTGAAAGAAGAGTTCTGAGCCAAAAATAAAATTGTGAGTTTTAGATATATGGATCGTAATTGTAGCCTTGAAAATGGATGAGACCAACTAAGGACAAAAGAAGGCCGGGGAGCCCTGAGGAAATCTTCCAGGACTGGAGGAACTGCAAACAAAGGCCAAAAAAGAGCCACCAGAGAAGTAGCAGAAAAATAATCAGAAGAATATGGTAGTATCACAAAGGCCTAGAAAAGAGAGTGCTTCAGTGAAGGAGTGGCCACCTGAGCTTAACACTGCCCAGAGGTCAATCAAGATGAGCAGTGAAACATGTCAGGATGTTCAATAGTGGCTTCAATGTTTGATACAAAAGCAACTTATACCCCACTCGAAGTCGTTTCAGCTAGAGTGCTGTTATTGGTGGAGGTCAATGTTTGGCTTCATAGCTATAAACAGGATATCATTTAAACAACTTTGAATGAAAATATCAACTGTGTATTTGTATTTTTTACACTTGATCATTTATTCTGATCCCTGAAATTAAAATTTTATTAATATTTTAAGTAACTTTAAAAAATATCCTTAGTTTTAAAGAACAATGAGAAATTTGACTTATTTTTTTAAGCCTGATTCTTTTATTAATGTAACTTTTCAATCTTTGAATCAAGCTTTTTGCAGTCCTTTAGGGCAGGCCATTTTCACATTTTCAGATGGGCCATTTTCACATTTGTTAAGTAGTCATACAGATATACAGCCAAAATCTAGATCTGCCACTTACTAGCAAGGTGACCTTGGGCAGATTTCTTTGAGTCTATTTCCTCTTCCATCAAATAGTAGGAATCAGAGTTCCCAACTTGAAGGTTATCATGAACAATAAATAATGTATGTGAATGACCTGGCATATAGTAAGCATTACATAAATGGTAGCCATTTATCTCCTTATTTTATGGTCCATGCTAAAACAGAAATACATTTTCTTGAAATATTTTCATCTTAGTCTAAATCCTATTGAAAATGAATTTGGCCAGGAGTGGTGGCTCACGCCTGTAATCCTAGCACTCTGGGAGGCCAGGGTGGCAGGATCGCCTGAGGTCAGGAGTTGGAAACCAACCTCAGCAAGAGCGAGACCCCATCTCTACAAAAAATAGAAAGAAATTAGCTGGACAACTGGAAAAAAAAATTAGAAAAAACTAGCCAAGCATGGTGACACAGGCCTGTAGTCTCATCTACTCAGGAGGCTGAGGCAGAAGGATTACTTGAGCCCAGGAGTTTGAGGTTGCTGTGAGCTAGATGCCATGGTGCTTTAGTTCGGGTAACAGAACAAGACTCTGTCTCAAAAAAAAAAAAAAGAAAATGAGTTTACTTCATAGATACTAACACTCTATTTTCTGTTTTACAGAGAGGAAGAACCTATGCGTTATGGAAACATAATGTATGACAGAAGGGTGATCCGAGGCAACACTTATGCACTACAGATAGGGCAGCTGGTAAGTTCAATTTGAATAGTCTAACACCGAGCGCTCACACTATCTGTGGTGAAGGATTGGTTTGTTTTAATCCATTGCAGATTAAAACATTCATAAAATAAAGATGAGTTGCTAGAAAAAGGAAATTTTAAAAAAGACATACAAATATTAATATAAGCACAATGGTGGTTGCCAGGGGTTGAGAGGAACAGGGACAGGGAGTTACTGTTTAATGGGTACAGAGTTTCTGTTTTGTAAGGTGAAGAGTTCTAGAGATAGATGGTGGTGATGGTTACAGAACAATGTGAATGTACTTAATGCCACTGAATTGTACACTTAAAAATGGTTAAGGTAGTAAATTTTATTTGTATTTAACCACAATTAAAAATAGTAAGTAAAAAATTACAAGCCCTAATTTTTTATTAGATTTAATAGAATTCTAGCGAGCTACTCTAAAAGTTTCTAAAATTTTACTCTCAATTTCTGTACGTGAATTGTTACAGACCAGCTCGAACAGTTCACAGACAGCACTAGTCTGAGGAACACACTTTAAGTAGCACTGCTCTAATACCTTTAGGTTTGCTTACATTATCTCATACTCTAATGCATTTATCATTATTTAATCAAAAAGTCTGAATTATGCTTCTTCTAATTCACTCAACAAATATTTGTTGAGTTTTGGGTCCTGTGCTGGGTACCCAGGATACAGAGAGAAGTTAGACATGGTATGATACTAAGGGTGGTGATTTCTTGGCACAGAAATGAAATACAGTGAATCCATAAACAGTACATTACATATGAATGCTGAATACAGGTGGTAATAATACAGATGCTGCTCTACTTACAATGGGGTTACATCCCAATAAACCCATCGTAAGTTGAAAACACTGTAAATTGAAAATGCATTTAATACACCCAACCTACCAAACATCATAGCTTAGCATAGCCTACGTTAAATGTGCTCAGAACACTTACATTAGCCTATGATTGGGCAAAATCATCTAACACAAAGGCTGTTTTACAGTAAAGTGTTGAATATCCCATGTAATTTATTGAATCCTGTACTGAAAGTGAAAAACAGAATGGGCATATGTGTACTTGAAGTAGAGTTTCTACTGAATGGGTATTGCTTTTGCACCATCATAAAGTCAAACCGTCATAAGTCGGGGAACATCTGTATATGGAATGTTAGCCTGAAGCAGTGATTCTTAAAACTGGCCATGAATCAGAATCATCTAGAAAACTTATCAAGAATGTATGTGCTTCAGCCCTGTCTTGAATCTTCTGTATTAAGACCTCCAGGGGTCGCCTGCTTCCCCTACCAAGGTGGTATCAACAAGGGTGGAACAGAAAGCTGAACTTCTACCTCCACCCAGCAGCAGTGAGGTAGTAAGAGATGGTACAAGTCAGTGCCCCACTTTTTCTGTTGTGGTGTGAGCAAAGCCAGAGGGAAGCTGAATTTTTAATCCTACCTGGTAGTAACAAGGAGGAACAAGGTAGTATGAGGCAGTGCTAGTCAGTGCTTCATTCCCACCCCAATACCAGCATCAGCAGAGCCTAGGAATGAGCTGAACTCCCACCCCCACCTGGCACCAATAAAGTGGTACAAGTTAGTCCTCTGCTTTTGCTGAGGTGGTGTCAGTGGAGCCCAACATGGAGTTGACTTCCAACTCTACTCAGACTTATACATTAAAACAAAAGGGGTGTCTTCATGCTGAAAGCTTAAGTAGGATCCAAAGCCTCAGAATATAATACCTACAATATCCAGGATACAATCGAAAATCACCCATGATACGAGAACCAGGACAGTTACAACTTGCGTGAGAAAAAACAGTTGAGAGATGACAACACCAAGATGACTCAGATGTGGGAATTGCCTGATAAGGATTTTAAAGCAGCAATCAAAATGTTTCAATGAAAAATGAAGAATTATGAACACTCTTTAAACAAATGAAAAAATAGAAACTCTTAGCAAAGAAATAGAAGATGCAAAAATGAACCACATGGAAACTATAGAACTAAAAAATAATCAGAATCAAAAACTCACTGGGTGGACTCAGTAGTACATTGGTGATGACACAGGAAACAATCAGCGAACTCAAAGAGAAATCAATGGAAATTACCCAGCTAAACAATAGAAAATAGACCAAAAGAAAAGAGCCTCAGAAAGCTGAGAAACAATAAGAAAAGGTCTGCATTCATGTTATTGGAATTCCAGAAGGAGAGGAGAAAAAGTCTGGGATAGAAAAAATATTTGAAGAAATAGTGCCTGAGAATTCCACAAATTTGGCAAAAGATCTACAAATCCAAGAAGCTAAGTAAGCTCCAAGAAGGATAAACCCAAAGAAATCCACACCAAGTCACATCAAAATCAAACTTTTGAAAACTAAAAAAAATCCTGAAAGCAGCCAAAAAGAAATGACATGTTAACTAACGCAGAGCAATGATTTGAATGACGGTAGATTTCTCATCTAAAACTGGTTATTCATTACTGGTTCCAAAATGGCAGCAGGCTGGCTTCACTCTCCCGTGTAGAAAACCAACAACACTTTGCATCCAGTGTACTGACCAGAAAAAAAAAAAAAAGAAAAGAAAACCAACAACAAATGTGCAGTGTGGAGATTATCACCAGCAGTATCTCAGAGCTCAAGTATGAGTAGGAGACAGTTCCTAGGGCCACAGAGAAGTGAAAAAGCTCCAAGCAGACAGTAAGAGAATCAGAATTCTATATCCATGATGCCCCTCCCCGCAGTCTGCCCAGCACCTAGCATGCAGAGGCTGTCCCCCTGACTCGTGGTTTCCACACTGGAAAAAGTGAGATTGAGGTAGATGACCAGCTTCTTCACCATCTTGAGGTCCCTGGCAGAAGACCTGTCCTCCCATAACCCATGGGAAGCATGGCAATTGCCTGAAGGGAGAAATATCCCTGAGAACAGCCAGAGACAAAGCAGGGAGACAGGACTACAGTCCCCAGCCCTGTAACTCTGCTCTGTAACTTGGGCAAAGGAGTCACCAAATCAGAGTTGCATTTATGTTAATGCCCCAAATCTTTCAAGAACTGACATTTATAATTCTGTTCCATGAAGAAAATGGAAATAAATCAAGCATGATACCATAATAGTGTAGAATAAATACACAAAGGAAAAAGGTCTTCACTGAATGGTCCCAAAATGATATTAGTAATTAGATTTTTTAAATGGAATTATAGGCTATTCTTTCCCTTTTTTGGTAATGTGGTTGTATTACTTTATAATAAAAGCATATGATAATATGGAGGAAAAGAGCTATTCTGTGTCAGGTATTGTGTTAAGCTCATTACATTACCATCTTTTTTTTTTTTTTTTTTTTTTTTTTTTTT
>RJWJ010016154.1:0-34941 GCA_004363605.1 Indri indri
TATATTTTTAGTTGTCCGATTAATTTCTTTCTATTTTTAGTAGAGATGGGGTCTCGCTCTTGCTCAGGCTGGTCTCGAACTCCTGAGCTCAAACAATCCTCCCGCCTCGGCCTCCCAGAGTGCTAGGATTGTAGGCATGAGCCACCACGCCCGGCCTGGATAGTTTTTTAAAAGCCAACTTTAGCACGCTGCTTGTGGTATTTCATAGATAGCAGATCATTTTTCAGTTCCACAAAGACCTGGGGTTGAAACAGACAAAAAGAAGTAACATCTGCTGGCATTTGATTTTGGGTGCTGTCTAGTGAAGCTGGAAGGTATTCATTCCTCTTCTCGCTTTTAGTTGCATCTACAAATTTATATAGGGAAGGGGGAAAAAACATGAGATTAGAAATTGGTATCTTTCTTTTAAGATTCCTTTTCAGATTCAAATTTATTAGCATATGTCTGATGACAAAGGTGGCCATAGAGAGTCTGGTAGGTACAAGATAGTTAAGATGGGGCTGGGTAAGGGTAAGGATGGAATCTTTAAGAGGAAATTTACTATAAGGGAGGGACAATCTGAACTGAAGACCCAGACCTTTCTGAAGGACCTGAATCATTGGAGGCACATGTAGACTTGGGACACAATTTGTAGTTGAAGCAGAAATTTCTCCCTACTTGGATACTACGGAATGTCTTGAAGACAAGGTTTGAATGTGATGAGTTAGAAGAACTGTACTGAGAAGTCCTCTTCTAAGAATGATACTGGAGCAAAATGCCTGGAAAAAAGAAACATTGAGCCCCAGCCACACTGGCATAGTCCTGTATCAGTAGCCCTAGAAACAGAGAGCATGGCACCAGGGCTAACAGAAACTTGTCTTAGAATAGAAGCCTCTTGAAGACTAGGATTTTAGTCTCTTTTGATGTCTGCTTAGAACAGTGCCTGACATGTAGTAGACATTCAACGAATACTTGTGGAATGATGAATGAATGAATGAATGAATGAGTGGGAACTCAGCTGGGCCCTTGGCCTGTGGTTCTTTCTGGGTTTCAGCACCACAACAGCTATCCTGGCATGGAGGCAGTGCTCCTTGGGGCAAAAGGGCAGGGCAGACAAGATCTGGAAGTCAGTGATCACTGAGACAAGCATGGTTTACCCGTAAAGTAAAACATTTCACTAACTCATTCTAGAAAGTCAAGAGAGGGTTTTCTGTCATCCCACTGATGACCAGGAGTGATCTGACATGGAGCTGTGACTCCTGTCCAAGAGAGTGGCCTTTCAGCATACACATAGAGAGTGTTCTAGACAGAGCATGTGCTGAGTTTCAGAAACAGAAATCATCACTTTGTGTGGTCTAGAAAAACAGCTGTAATCTTGCTTACAGTTGTTTTTTGTTTGATTGCTCATTTGGGGGTTTTTTTTTGACAGGGAGTGGTGTCAGGAAATATCTTTTATAATAATGAAATGTTTGAAAACATTTCTTAAATGGGCCATGTTTAGAATCTAATGATTAGGTTGGGAATGTGTGTGTTATTTTTCCTAAAAAATGAAGATTCAAATTCCAAAATCCTCATACAATTCCTTATTACATTTTCCTTTCTTCTGAACCAAGAAACGGCCCAAGAATGTCATTATTGTCATAATGTTTTATTGCCTGCAAAAAAAAAGGGAAACTTTTCATGGTTGAAAAGTAGTACAGTGCAATCCAGATGGGTGAGCTGAGACTAACAGTAGTCAATAAAATGCTTGATTAATGGCATAAAAGTTGCCTCCAGGTACTGGTGTTCTGATTACATAATATCCATATTTAAAACAAAAAAAACTAGTTCATGCGGAAGCATGGAAATGCTTTAAGCATGAAGGCAGCAGAAACTGTGTAATAGGACCAGAAAGACATGGCCCTGTCCAAACATGTCCCTACTCTGCGACTATTATGGTTATATTCCCAGGTGTTAGAGCTCCAGGTAGCACTGAAACTCAACCAGCAGAAACTCTCCAGTAACCAGAAATTCTGATTAAAATAGAAGGAAAAAAAAAAAAGATTTTTGCAGACGGCAAAAATCTTAGACTGTGAATGTTCGCCCTGACTGCTACCCACTGACATAAGTCCCCACTTCTTCCTTTGGCTACCCCTACTCATCCTTCAAAATTCAAGTGGGATTTTCTCTTCTCCCAGCGGCCCTCTGACTACAGTTCACTTCCCCACTACTCCTATAAGCCTCCACAGCATCTTTCGTGTTTCTGTGTAATTAACACGTTACATGGCACATTTGTCTGTCTTTCCCTCTGCCTAGAGTGTAAGCTTCTCACCCTATTCATGCATCTAGTAAAATGCAATTACCATGGTAGGCAGTTCAACGAATGTTTATTAAAGAATGTTATTTGGGGTCTTGAAAAGTAGTGAATCGATTTAATCAAATAAAAGTAGGAGCTTAGAGAGCTCTATCAACAATAAGCTTTGATGCTGCAAAATTTTCCAGTGGTCACTAAAAGAGGCAAGAACTGAGCAGTGTTCGGTTATCTTTCAGCTTCTTCTTTCCAGAAGGATGCTAAGAATTCACCATGGCTCTCTTTTCATGCTCAGAAAAAAATCTAAGAATGAAGACAATCACCTTTATTTCCATTTTCAGCAAGGGTTCTTGCTGTGTGGCAGCAGAAATGACTAGCGAAAAATTATAACCAGGTATTGACTGCTCTGGAGAATCTGGACTCTTTCTTTCTCTCTCTCTTTCAGGTCCAGGGTGGCATATTCCTAATCCCCTCCTGCCCACAGAAAGTAAGAATCTAGCCTCAAATCTGCAACATTTATGGCTAAAGGAAGAACATTTTTCTTTAATTTCCATTTGACAGAGAGATGCAGATACAGAACCACAGAACCGTAAGTCTTTGATCACTCAGCAAATCACAGACGCAGGCTCAAATCCTAGAGGACAATCATAGGCAGTACTTGGTCCTATAGCCCAGCAGCCTCAAAGCAGAGCTGGAAGCCAGGCACAGTGGCTCAGACCTGTATGTAACCCAGCACGTTGGGAGGCCAAGGCAGGAAGATTGCTTGAGGCCAGGAGTTCAAGACCAACCTGAGCAACATAGCAAGACCCCTGTCTTTACAAAAAAGAGAAAAATTAGCTGGGCATGATGGCCCACAGGTATAGTCCCAGGTACTCGGGAGGCTGAGGCAGGGGGATTGCTTAAGCCTAGGAGTTTGAGGTTGCAGTGAGTTATTAATATTATCCAGGCACTGCACTCCAGCCTGGGTGACAGAGCAAGACTCTGTCTCTTAAAAAAACTAAACTAAACTAAAATAAAAATAAAAACTGGAGCTGAAGCCCTTTACCATACTGATCGCTTGGCAAGCAAGGGACAGAGTTTTACTCTTTAGTCCAGTTTTTTTTAACCAATTATAAAAGATGGCAAGCATACACTTTTCTTGGGATACTTGATACTGTCTTATGGAAGTATTATTTGTGCTAAAGTCAAGTAAATCTTTCTTTATCCCCATCTCATATTTTACATTTCTGAAAATAAAACAGGAAATTACTTCAAGAAAATGCCTGGAAGAAAATCAAATATTTTCAAACCATCCAGAAGAATGGAATCCTTTTAAAATTAAAACTCGCCAAAGGGGAAAAAAACAAGAAATGTCTAATTCTTAAAAACCCAAAGAGGAAAAAAACAGCTATTATTCCACTATTGTGCCATGACATCTAGGTGCCCCTTCCACTGAGTTATTTGTCATTGGTGTCTGGGAACACACCTGGACCCTCTCTGACCTCCTGTGTCCCAGCAGTCCAAAGGAGGGGAGAAGCCAGCTGCTTCTCCTCGTCTGCATTTTCTGGCCCTGAAAAATGCTTTGGCTGTCACTTGTAGCTCCGCTTCCAACTCTGTACTGACTAGGGAAGTGCCTATAGCTGGTTTTATCTTTTCTGGATGTGGAGGATGCAACAGGGAACCAGAAATGCCTTCCTGAAAATGCCATTTATTTGCTATGTGGCAGCAAAAAGGACTAGCAAAAAATTATAACCAGGTACTGCCTGCCCTGGAGAATCTGGACTCTTTCTTTCTCTCTTTTTCAGGTTCAGGATGGCACATTCCTAATTCTCTCCTGACCACAAAAAGTGAGAATCTAGTCTCAAGTCTGCTGTAGAGTCTCGATAGAGTCTCTGGGACTTACGCAGAGAGGCAGAAAAGGACACTCTATGACTTTTATTAAGTCCTGAGATTTTGAAATGTTGTAACTGGTACTCATTCTCATCTTAATAGAATAAATTCTCATTACTGTATTTCTTTTCCATGGTAAAGAAATACAATCTTCATTCTCCTTTAAGACTAAAATTGCAACTGAAGTCAGTGTCATGAGTAGTTAACCTTGAGTGGAAGGAAGGTTTAAAGCACTGGAAGAATTTATATTTAATAAAATTACTCATCCATCTGTAATTATTGCCTCCTCCTTCTGCTTGGTTTTAGATTTCCCTATATCCATTTCCACAGTGTGTGGGTGTGATTTATTGCAAGTCGAAGTCCAGATGGGTAAATATTAAGTAAATAATAAATGTAAAACTACGTTTTTTTCTTAACCATCATTAACTAACTTTGAGTTTGTATGTGTCCTGGCACTGTTCTGTAAATAAGACATTTTGGGTCCTTATGTAGATTGTAACCCAGAGACTCAGATAAGGAGCAATATCTTATTTATACTATTTTCCCACAAGTCAGGCATTACCTTTGAGATATTTTTCCAGCAGTACTAATGGGTTTGTATTATACCAGCCACCTTCTCCTAAATGGCCCTTTCTTTGATTAATGACATGCATTTTCTAGAAGGCTTATAGTTGGGAGTGTGTGTTTTGTTCTTAAAATGGAGCAGAGCTAACTAGAATACACGGGTTTCTAATTGACAAGGCTGGCCTGATTTCCATCATCTACTTACCTGTTAACCATATCTACACAAACTGGTAGAAAGGAGCCACGTGCAGAGAGGAACATGTTTCCCAGTTTTAATTGCAACAATTATGTATCAGTGTGTGACACCAAGCTCTAATGAACTGACAAAGATCAAATCAAATCAACACGTGCATAATGCAATATATGATCATTAATGATAAATATATAATGTAAATTTATTTTATTTTGGGGATAATGCTGAAAGGAAGAACAGAAATAGATTCAAGGGAGAAGGTAAATTATTTTTAAATATTCAGAACATCCTCTGAAAAGGCCAAGAGGCAGAAAGGGAATGGAGATTGTGGAAATGATTTATAAAAAATAAGGAAACAAAAGTACGTGATCGAATTATAGACTGTGAATCATCCATGAAATGATGGATAATGAAGGCCATTAAGGCAGAACAGACTGGTACAAAGTGCTGGAGGCTGCAGTCAACGCCTTTAACTTTATTTACAAGGGTCCTGTAGAATTCTTGAGGCCTAATAGACAGTAGATGTGCCACTTGAAGGATTTTAAGATTGGTAAGAAAATAAACCACTTAGAATCAACCAGATTGATAAAGAAGGGTAGCGTTCTGTTTATGGAAGAAGAGCCATGAGAAGTTCAGAGAAAGAGACAGTATAGTGCTTGCGTCAGCAGCGTATATACTAAAATTGGAATAATACAGAGAAGATTAGCATAGCCCCTGCGCAAGGATGACGTAAACATTCGTGAAGCATTCCATACTTTTTTTTGCCCCCCCAACCCAATAAAACTGATGTTACCTGCAAGAAAAAAAGAAAAAGAAACAGTTGTTAACTGTAGGGGTGCGGGGCAGAAAGTAAGAGTCAAAATTCCTCAAAAATGAAGTCCACGTGCGCCATCCTCTTTGGTGGGACTTACAGCATTGCAGTGTTACAGAGTTTGTAGATCACATGTAATGCCTGCCTTCAAGACCAACAATGAGTATTCAGTCTCCTGGCAGCCAGTTAGCCTCAGAATAGGTCCCTTAATGACAGCAAGGATTCTTTCTTCTACCTGTTCTCAACAGATACTGTGATAATCTCAACTCTTTAGCATCAGAAAGAAACTCAGAAGACATTCTATTTTATTGGTCCAACTTTCTCACTTAACAGGTTAGAGAGAATATCTGATCTGCTCAAGGTCACACAGTTAGTTTAGTCCTGAAGTAGACTAAAACCCAGCCTTCCAAGTTCTCAATAGTGCTGTCTGCCAAATGTATTCTTTTTTCTGTTTCAGAAGGGCCAGTTAGCTAATTACTCTTCTAGCATTTGAAACGAATGATACTTTGCAATTATATAGGCAAGAGGGGGAAAAAAAGAATGAAAAGAATGATAGAGTGCAATGTTACACATAAATGGTGAAGTTTTCTCACTTTTATCTAATATTTTAATATCAAAATATTTCAAACATCCAGAAAAATTTGGAGACTAGTATAATAAATATACAGGCACCTGTCATCTTGCTTTCAAATAGCATAATATTTTGATGTTTTTTTCTTCACATCTTTTTAAACAAATAAACCAGTAAAAATATAGTTAAAGTTCCTTATGTATTCCTCACCATCTTGTTCCTCTGCCTCCCTTCCTTCTCAGATGTAACCACTATCTTGAAATACGTATTATCTCCATGCACATTTTTATACTTTTGTAATATACATAGGTACCTACAAACAAGAGATAATATTTTTCTTATTTGTAAGCACATGGCATCATACTCTACATATCCTTTTACAACTTGCTTTTTCTACTCAACATTATATTTTTGAGATTTATCCATGTTGATACATGAAGTTCTATTTCTTTTGTTATATAGTGTTCCCGTTCTTTCTCTCCCCACCACCACCCAGCCACTGCTTTTCTGCTTGTGAAGATAAAAATGTATAAGCCTCTGATTTTTTGATTCATTATTGATTGTAAGCAAAGTTGAAATCATAGGTCCTAAATTTCAATGGTACTTAATGAAAAATATTAAGAAGCTATTGAAACAAGAGATTTTGAGAGTCTCAAGCATAAGAATAATAATTATCTTTTATTTCAAAAGATAAGGATGAATATTATATTTGCATACCAGTTACCACAAAATTTAAGTAAAATCTATATATTTTCCCTATCTCATCAACAGAAAATTGCTTTTCTGTTTACTAAAAATGGCAAAAAAACATGAAAAAATGAAAAGAAAATTGCTTTTCTATAACCTTGAAAGATTTATTTCAATAGCTCCAACAAGAATAATTTTTTAAATAGACACAGGTCTTGCTATGTTGCCCAGGTGACAGTGCAGTGCAGTGGCTATTCACAGGTGCCGTCATAGCACACCGTAGTCTTGAACTCCTGGCCTCAAGCAACCTTCCTTCCTCCAGAGTAGCTCAGACCACAGGTGCGTACCACCATACCCAGCTAAATCACTTTTTTATTATAGGTAATTACATTGGTTATGACGATTGCTGTAGAAAACTAAGTTTGTCTGTTTTAAATTATAAATTATATTTGACATAGGAGGTTGATTTTGCTCAATAATGTTGTTATAATTAGCCACTACCACCTGACTGATAGTGTAAAACACTAAATTTTTCTTACTAATGTGGATATATAATTGACATCTAATGCAGAAATAATATATAAGGATATTTCTCTTTATAAATAACTTGTTTTCCTGGGGGAGAAAAATGACTTAAACAGATTAAATTTAAAATCCATGCAGAATCTCACTTTTCCAAGACACAATTATATCAACAAAACATAAATTATTTCTCCATTTTCTATTGATATTCATTTAGGTTATTTCTAATTTTTGGCTATTACAATGGTTTTGATACATATCATCTTGAGCATCTGTGAGAGTTTCCATAGGGTACATACCTAGAAATGAAATTGTTGGATCACAGGGTATAAGTATCTTTGTCTTTACTAGATATTGTCAAATTCCTTTTCAAATTAGATCTACCAATAAGCACTGTTTGCATTATTTGATATTGTTAGATTTTGGAAATTTTTGTAAATATGATGGATACATTTTGGCATATTATTTTTGTGTGCATTGCCCTGGTTACCAGTGAAGCTGAGGATCTTTTCATATATATTTATTAGCTATTCAGCATTCTTCTTCTTTGAATTCCTACCCTTTGTGAATTTCTATTTAGGTAGTTTCTCTTTTTCTTATTTATTGGTGGAAATTGTTCAAATATTCTGGATCCTAATCCTTTGTTGGTTTTATATCTGCACATATGTTCTACCTGTGGCTTATCTTTTCACTTGCATTATGATGACTTTTGTCATACAGAAGTTTTTTATATTAATGCAATCCACTTTATCAATTGGTTCCTTCTGTTTTGTAATTTTGTGTCTTGAGGTATCCTTCCCCAATTCTAAAGTCATAGAAATATTTTCTTTCAAAAATTTTAGAATTTTTCTTCTCACTTTTAAATTGTTAATCCTTTTGAATTTTTTTTTTTTGGTATATTATGAAGTAAGGGGCTAATTGTATTTTATTTTTCATGTGGCTACCCAATAGTTCCTGCACCACTTACTGGAGAGGCTGTCATTTCCTCACTGGTTTGTAATCAATCACATGCTAATTGACATATGTGTGTAGGCTTGTATCTCAGTTCCCCATTCGTTTCCATTGTCTATTTGTCTATCCACCTATATCAGCTATCTTAATTGCCATGGCTTTATAAGTTTTTATATTTAGTAGGGTAAATCCCTCCACACACCACTTCCTCCATTTTTTAACCATATATTTTTAGCCATATATTTATATTAAACTTCAAACTATGGGAACCTGACTAGGCAAAATTCATCCATCCATGTGAAGAAATTGCAGACAGCCCAGATGATGGCCAACTGCCTGCACTGACAAGAATATGAGAAATCCTGCCTCCAGTTAATACTGAGTTATGAGGAAATAGGAAATTGAGTTTTTGGAAGAAGCAGGAAATAGTGCTATAACCAAAATAGCCAAGAGGTAAAAAAAAAAAAAAAAAAGAAGAGAGTTAAGATGGTACTGGAAACTCTGCTTCATTACTGCTGTTTTCCTGAATAAATTGTTTGAAGGGAGATGTCATTGGCCAAGAAATATCTTTGTAAGAACTTACGTAAGCTCTGATATCAACTTTATTATTCTCATGTGATTCTTGAATGAATTTTAAGGAACAATATGAGGATATTGAGTGTTTCTGTTCAACTTTCAGCTTGGGAGAAGTTCAACTAGTCACTCTGATATGAAGAGTCAGGTCTAAATACTTGGGAAACAGTCTCTTCAAGAACAGTGAAGCTAAAATAATGTGAGGTGGCACATGTAATTGCACTGGAATCTGCCTGCAGCTACAGTTCTCATGTAAACTGATTAATGTGATGATGCTCGTTCTAAAGCTCAAAAGGCTTTCCACAGCACGGTTGAACCAAAACCCTGCGTTTGCCCTCTCTAGTTATTAACAAAGATTTGAAGGACAACCGTCTAGATGGAGACCTGAGCAAGATGTCAATAAATATAATGCTTCCAAAAAAAAAAAATACAAATGGAATGAACATTCCATTCAGAATAACAAGTGGACTTTGTACTGAGGAAAAAAAAATATAGGCTGATTTCTTTCTGGAAAAAATTATACTTGAGAATTTCTTTAGTTGAGTTTCTATATAATCTGAGAAAATTCTGTATTTATGTTAGAAGTTATAGTTATTTTAATGAAGTTAACCAATCTGAACTTTTCTCAAGGTTTACCTCTTGGAATGTATTTAGGTTGAACCCTATGTAATGGCTGGTTTTGTAGGTCAAAAACGGCCAAATATTAACAGTTTCATAGGATTCAGGTCTATAAAACAAGCTATAACTCCCTGAGCCCTACTTTAGTCTTTGTCCTCAGGCAACTCCCATTCTAGTGGGGGACTCTAAAATAGAAACAAATCATTGCAAAACAGAATGATAAATGCAATGATAGAATAAGGTAAGAACAGCACAAAGGAAGGTGAAAGTAGTAATGCCCACAATCTTCTCATCTTCATGTCACTTGATAAAGGAAAAAGCTAATTTATTTTTCATCTGTTTTTTTTTCCCCTGAAAATCACTATTCATTAGAAATAATCTCAGGAAGTAAAAGTTTTTATATTATTATAATTATTAATTTGGGCAATGATTACTTGAAATTATATATTCATGTGAAAAATTCAAATAATAGTAAACTTCAACATCCTTCCAGCTTGTTCACTAAAAACTTACCCCCAAAATTAAATAATCTTTTCCTAGAAATTTCTTTATTGAAATTTTTTAATTGAAGAAAAACATTATAAAATGTGCTTTATTATAATGGACAGTGTTGCTTCCAGTCAGTGGATGCTATCCGACAGGACAAATAGTTGGCACTGAAACTGCTAACACAGTCAGAATCTAATCTCCCGTGAATCCAGCTTGAACTCTCAAAAGCTGGCTGCGGAACACACTGTACTTTGTAATAGAAAATTCACGCTAAAAAAAAAAATGGACAGAAATAGTTATCTCAGATCCATTGTTAAAGACAATCTGCTCCGTACATTTTTTCCAACAGATGAAAGTAATATTTAAGTTTTATGGGCCTGTCACCAACTGGAAAGTGTGTTACATTTTCTAAATTTAGTCTTCCTTTATCTCTGTTGTCTACATCAAAGAGAAGTAACTGCATTATCTGATTCTGCTGCCAATTTTTATGTTTTGCAATACATTTCACATTCTAGATCTCACACTCTACTTATCTCACTCTGACTTTTTCAATGCACATTACATTTTTTATTATATGAAAATCAGTCTAATAATAAAAATGCTGCTGTGGAATAGTTTTTTAGCTTTCATTACAATGGTTGTTAAATTTGAAAAAGAGCAATGAAACCTAGGTTGTTTTTGGACTTCATAGCTGCTGCTTCAAAAGGTTGTTTTAAATAACATTGAGTCTTAAAAGGAAAAAAATTCTTCTATATGTAGTCACATTTCAGCATTTAGCAGTTCCGAAAAGAATTTTAGAAAAGGCAACAACTGGCCGGGAGGCTAAGCTGGACAAATTCCGGTTCTGCTGGACACAACTAGTTCTTTCTTCATTCCCACTGAGGAGGCAAAAAGCAGTATTATTAAAGCTAAAAGAAAAAGTGTGTACCAAACCCAAAGTTAAGTTGTATTTCCTAACTATCTTAACTACATATCACTGCCTAACAAACTACCCCAACTTCATGGGTTAGTACAGAACCATCTTATTTGCTCACAATTTTGTGGATCAGAAATTTGGAGCTGGGCGGTTCTTTTCTGGTCTTCCCTGGGGTCACTCATACAACTGCAGTCATCTGGCGTGGTGGCTGGAGCTGAATGGCCTAGGATGGCCTCACTCGCATATCTGGGCTTAGTGTTAACTGTAGGTGGGGACTCTCTCTCCATACGATCTCTTATTCTCGTGGAGACTAGTTCAGGCTTCTTTGCATGGTGGTCTCAGGATTCCAAGAGGGTAAGAACTCTCACAAAGTCACTTCCACAGCATTCTATCAGTCAAAGCAAAGTACAAGGCCAACTCAAATTCAAGGGGATGGAGAAATAGTCTCCATCTCTCGATAGGAAGAGATGTAAAGTCATGCTTAACAGGTGTGTACAGATAAGAGTGGGAAGAATTTGTGGCTATTTTTTCCAATCTACTGCACTAACAATGGCTTAAAATTCAGAAACAATACAGAAAAAGATTGATCAATTTAATTAAATGAAAATTTTAAAAAATCTTATACTATAAAAATACCATAAAGTAAAAAGATGAATGACAAACTTGGAAGAATATTTGTAATTTATATCACAGAATAAAGTTTAATATCCCTACATATAAGGAGCTTCAAAAAACATAGAAAAAGAACTGACAACACTATAGGAAAATACACTAGCGACATAGACAGTTTACAGAAAAAGAAATGCACACAGTTCTTTGCCATAGTAAATAATATTCAATCTTACTTTTAATAAAGGAAATGCAAATTTAAACTACGCCAGGATATCATTTTTCAACAATCACAAGAGCAAAAACCCCAGTGTCTGACAATGTATTCTGACAGGAAACAGGCACTTATATACATTGCTGTTTTGGGAATATAAAATGGCATTTTTCCTATGGAGGGACTTTTGTAGTAACAGCAAAGTTACCTATGTATTTGACCGAGCAATCCCTCTTTTAGAAATCTCTCCCAGTGATACACTGGCAAAAATGCAAAAGACATATGCATGAAGTTATTCATTGCAGCACTATTTGTGACAGAAAATACTAGAAACTAGTCAAATGCCTATCAATAGGAAACTGGTTGAATAAACAAGCTGTGGTACCCACACAGTGTAGTTCTATGCAGCTGGGAAAAGCAATAAGAAATATCTATGTGCTGTTATAATCCCTATGCATATAGTTAAATGAAAAAGGCAAGGTAGAGGAATGTATGTATGTAATATACTGCTGTTATCCAAGAAAGAAGGGTAACAAATATATGTATAGCTTATACAAAGAAAAAAATGGGAGGAAAGATAAACCACGAACTTTTAAAAAGTGATTCTATATAGGAAATGGAAGGAATAGATGGACGGAAAAAAGGAGGGATGATAGATTTCTCTGCATATACTTTGTTTCATAGATTTCACTTCAGAGCCAAGTAAATAGTTGACATCATTATTGAAATTTTTAAAAATAGTTTAAAAAGGCAATCCCTCAAAAGCAAAATGAAACTATGATTTGACTTGTGGTATAACTACACAGAGAGGAACAATTCCAAGTGGCTTTAAATCATAGTAATTTGATTGTATATGCACCAAGGATAAAAAGTACCTAAATGTGTATGTAGTGAGGTTCTGTAGTTTAAAAAAGTACAGAAAAAACTCAAAGTGTTTTTAGTAATGTTATTATTAATGGTAGTATTTGTTATTTTGATACTGATGTTTGTGTACTGTGGGATAAGTCATACGAGTAATTATGTTGGTGTCTTTGGGAGTCAAATTTTTGGACTGAGATAAAAGATCATTCAGGTTAAGTACAAACCCCATGGTCCTAACTTTAAATTGGAAGTATCTGTATGAATCTAGGATGTATTTTATCTTTAAAAAAAGGTTCTATCTACTAAAAGGCCTAGATAACAATAACCAACCCAATAGCAACGGATACTTCCTAAACACCCAGATTGTAATCCTTAAATGCTACAATTACATTTTTTTTTTTCTTTTTTTGAGACAGAGTCTCACTTTGTTGCCCGGGCTAGAGTGAGAGCCGTGGCGTCAGCCTAGCTAACAGCAACCTCAAACTCCTGGGCTCAAGCGATCCTACTGCCTCAGCCTCCCGAGTAGCTGGGACTACAGGCATGCGCCACCATGCCCGGCTAATTTTTTCTATATATTTTTAGTTGTCCAGATCATTTCTTTCTATTTTTTAGTAGAGACGGGGTCTCGTTCTTGCTCAGCTGGTCTCGAACTCCTGACCTTGAGCGATCCACCCGCCTCGGCCTCCCAGAATGCTAGGATTACAGGCGTGAGCCACCGCACCCGACCTACAATTACATTTTTAAAAGCAGGGCTTCTTAAAGAAATAGCTGATTCCAGATTTGTAGGAAATTTACATCTTATTACACCAGAAAGCAAGGAAGCTTTCCAAGACTACTAGGGTTGTGAAAAGGACTCAGAAGCCATCTTGAAGAATCTCCCATTTGTCAAAGATGGGAGATTTGAGCATTAATAACGATAATAACTGCAATTAACCAAAGCACATAAATTATGTTTAAATCACGGAGTTCACAAAGATACTAAAAAACAATTTATTGGTCGCTGATGAAGGATACTAGAGAGCCATCTCATTGTTTTGAAAACTGGAAATAAAAAGAAAGATCTAAGTAGTCTGTCTTTCCCATATGAACTGTACCCCAGGGTAACCGAAGAGTTGGTGAAAAAAGTTCCCCTTTATAGAAGTAGTCCAGCTAATAAATAAACAATGATAAAATTACAATATTGCCATTTTACAACCCCTAATGAAATAATGGCTCAATGGCTTCTAACATCATGAAGAGAAAGACATCAGACATCGTGCACTTTCTGACAGATGTATGAACATGACCTATAAAGAATTCCTGCCTCAGCTGGGCGTGGTGGCTCACGCCTGTAATCCTAGCACTCTGGGAGGCCGAGGCGGGAGGATCACTTGAGCTCAGGAGTTCAAGACCAGCCTGAGCAAGAGCGAGACCCCGTCTCTACTAAAAATAGAAAAAATTAGCCAGGTGTGGTGGCATGCACCTGTAGTCCCAGCTACCTGGCAGGCTGAGGCAGGAGGATTGCTTGAGCCCAAGTGTTAGTTTGAGGTTGCTGTGAGCAAGGCTGACACCACAGTACTCTAGCCCGGGCAACAGAACAAGTCTCTGTCTCAAAAAACTAAAAAAAGAATTCCTGCCAAAACAATAAATCTGAATTCGATTGAACTTCTAGATCTAAATACCAATTTACAGGCAGTACAGGGGAAAGGAACATGTAAAAACAAAACAAACATACACGTGGTTGCAATAAAGAAAATCCAGACTGTGAAAAATTCTATAGATCAAGTGACTCAGTTTATTAAAACAATAAATTGCACAGAAAAGTAGAAGTGACATGGAGGGGCACCCTATAGAAAACGGGACTTATAGACTTATCGATCAATTGCAATTTGTGAACTTTAATTGGATTCTGATTCAGAAAACAAACCGAAGGTGGGAAAAACCCTTGTTGATGAAATCTGATCACTGACTAGAGAATTAGAAATAGTAAGAATTATTACTATTTTACATACATCTGTCTTGTTTCATAGGTATGACTTTATAACCTCACTCCCACTGGTGGAGTCGGTGTTAGTTGTAGGTGGGCTCTCAGTTGCAGCGGTAGAAGGTAATGGGTGGGAGTAGGAATACAAGATTTGCCATGAGTTGAAAATCAGTAAATCTGGGTATGAGCACATAAAGATTCATTACACTATTGTCTCTATTTCTGTTTAAAATTTTCTACAATGAAAGTTAAAAAGAAAAAATATATTGAGGTTATTTTTTTAAGATGAGGGAACTCCTGTTTTTGTTTCAAAAACATCCTTCATCAGGATGAACATCCTTCATCAGTGACCCCCATAATAATGAGGGACATTATTATGGCTGACTAGAATACCTGGCATTGTGGTGCTTCATCCTGTGATTATGAGGAGAGCCTGCCGAGGATAAAGCCACAACATTCTTGATAGTAGAGCAGGATAACAGAAACAACCTGGTTCTTGATGACTGGGCCATGGAATACGCCAACCCTGGATATCGAGTTATATTATCTCTGTTGTTTAACTCCTTGAGTTGTTTTCTGTTATTTGTAGTAGAAACCATCCTAAACAAAATGGAAAAAAATGGATCTCTGTGTGTGTAAGGTCTGTAAGAGTGGTACTGGGTAGTGTTTTTGCTGCATTTTACAGTGTTTAGTGAAACAACATCCCTTTAATGGGACCATAGGCCTTAGACTTATGAGTCTAACGCAGAGTTGATTTTGAGACAAATTCAAAATCAATACAAGGTACCATCCTGTATGTCAGAGTCATGCTTAAGTCCTTATAGTCACTGTTTCTTTGTACCTCTCAAATTCCAGAGGCATTAAGCTAGCCAGTATATCACCTTCTACCTATATCCCACCCTGTTTTACCATGAGTGAAAATCTTAGTAATCACATTGCTACAAAGGCCAGGGACTGGCAACCCTCCACCTACCACCAGTGATAGGGTCCTCGTTGCCACCTAGCTGAAGAGTGATACAACTCCAGAATTCTTTTCTTAGCACCTGCTTCCTGGGGCCACATCCAGTATCAATTATCTTAAGCTCTCAGGAGAACAGAGAAAGGAAAGCAGGAAAGGGCAGGGGAAAAGGCTAAGGATGTAATCTCAGCTGGAGACCAGCCTCAGCCTGACCCTGGGGGAGCTCTGGGGCATGAACTGTACCGCAGAGTTGGCTCCACCTTTTGTGCCACTGTGCCAGTCAGCCATAGGTTGTGAGCTGCGTGGGGGTGAGGATGGGGTTTGGGGTATGCGTGTAGCACTCATAGCAGCTGGGGATAAATGTACCTAGTTAAGGAGCCCGATTAAGGGGATCTAGGTGGAGCATCAGCAGTGTTCACTGCAATGTCCCAACTTACTCCAAATGATAGCCAAAATCTTGCATGACCCTGCATGATCTAGCCCATCCCCGCCTGAACACTCCCTTTCCCTCTGCAGTCACCTCCAGTGACTCTCCCCATTTTTCACTCCACTTCACCCACACTGGCCACCTCACAATTCCTCAAATTCTCTAGCACGTTCCTGCTTCAGGTCCTCTGCACTTGTCTGTTTTGTCACCTGGAATGATTCCCCCACCTCACCATGTCCTCACGAGAAGGTCCCTTTTATATCTTTCAGGTCTTTACTCAAAATACACCTTCCAAGTAAGGCTTTCTCTGGCCACTCTATCTAAAATTAAAACTTCCACCTCTAACCAACACTTAAAATCCCTCTATATTCATTACTTTTATCCTAGCACTTATCAGCATCTAATATACTGTATAGTTTTCTTATTTATCTTGTTTATTATGTGATCTCCTCTAAAATATAAGCTGGGGAGCACTTAAAACAGTACGTAATAGGTTGTAGGTGCTCAGCTAATAGTTGTTGAACACATAAATGAATGAATGAATGGTTCCTGGCATGAAGTGCAAATCCTCAATAAATATTGTTCAAACTGAACTGAACTGAACTGAATGGACAAATCTGCATAGCCCCTATGTAGTATAGATGGGGAAAGGGCAAATATATTGTTACACACAGAGTTCTCCATAGATTGTATGTTCTCTTCAGTAATATTACAAAAGCTTAATTTCTTCATGTGATGTTATATGTTTATATGTTAATATATAATATACTATTTATACATGTAAATATCAGTGAATAAATGCAGAAGCACTAAAGATTTTCTAATTTTATTTAAATGAGTTCAAATCAAACTCAATATTCCAGATCTACATACAATAAAGTAAGGTAAAGACATAGCAAAATTAAAGTAAATACAGGTTGTATATATAGCTCAATTCCTATCTTATAAAATTTAAATTCAAAGATGAAACTATTTAAGCTCTTTACCGCAACGTCATATTCTGAGCTCAGAGAGCAGAAAACCATTAAGACATAAAAAATTTCAAATCTCTCAATCCTAAAATCTATTAGTAGATACCAGAAATCTTTAAGGTACATTAAAGCTTTCTAGAAAAGAAGTCTTTTTTAAAACTAAGTGTACTAAAAATACAAACACACCTATCAGACACTCTATGGCATTTTTTGCTGAAATGTCTACCAGCATGAGATTAGCCTTGTGCTGAGGCGGCCTCAGAACCAACACTGGCTTCTTCCTGCAAACCATCCCCAGCAGAGGGTTCTGACTCAGCCGGAGAATTTTCTTCTTCTAGCTCAGCATATTCATCAGAGCTTTTGTTCTCTGTTGTACCTTTATCATTATTGATGATAACAGCTTCATCCAGAGCTGCATGTGTAATCTCGGAGGTCGTTTCAGTGTTGACTTCTGTGGTTTCACCCATCGCGGTGTCTGAAACCTCTGGCGCAGTTTCAACCTCAACTCCTGTTGTCTCTGGAGCAGCCTCCAAACCACCTGGACAGGCTGAAGCCTCTGGTAGGACCGCAACTGTAGCACCTGGAATTTCCTCAGCACCTACCACCTCAGCTTCCACTACAGATACTTCAGGAGCTTCTGAACTTGCTTTCTCAGCTTCTGCAACATTCTCTTTTTCACCTTTAAGATTCAGTCCATTAAGCAAAGTATTAATTTAAAGAGCATGGGAATACAGTTGAATACTGTGCAGTCATTTTGAAAAGCAAGACAGATCTACATGCACTGATATGTAATGGTCTTCAAGGTAGACTCTCAGGTGAAAAAGCAGGGTAAGAACAATGTGTACAGTGTGGTACTATCTATGTTAGGACAAAAAGGGGGTAAGCTATATACCTAGATAGTTGTATTTGCAAAGACTCTCTCCAGGAGGATGAAAAGAAACTGGTTTTACTGATTGCCTCTTGGGAGATGGGGGATCTGCTTTTCTGTAAACTCTTTTGAACTTAAAAAAACCACATGATAGAGGCCGGGCGCGGTGGCTCATGCCTGTAATCCTAGCACTTTGGGAGGCCGAGGCGGGTGGATCGTTCTGAGCTCAGGAGTTCGAGACCAGCCTGAGCAAGAGCGAGACCCTGTCTCTACCAAAAAGTAGAAAGAAATTAGTTGGACAGCTAAAAATATATATAGAAAAAAATTAGCACTGTAGTCCCAGCTACTCGGGAGGCTGAGACAGTAGGATTGCTTGAGCCCAGGAGTTTGAGGTTGCTTGTGAGCTACGCTGACGCCACGGCACTTGCCCCAGGCAAGAGAGTGAGACTCTGTCTCAAAAAAAAAAAAAAAAAAACCACATGATATATTACTTATTCAAATACAAAGAATATGAAAATAAGTAGCCAACCTATTCGACCTTTTACATGAAAGAGCATGGAAGAGCAGCCATGTTGCTAGCCACCGACTCTGAGGAATCGCTAATCCTCTGTCAACCTCAGTTTTGTCATCTGTAAAATAGGGATATCGATAATATCTACCTCACAGGGCTATTGTGAAGATTAATTAAAATAATGTGTATGAAAAGGGACTTAAAACCAATAAAGTGCAATGAAAATGCTTTATTATTACAAACAACCTTCTTCTGATTATATTCAATAATATTTACTGATGATATTCTGTTTCTTATTATTGTCATGATTAACAGGTTAAAACTGGTTCATGAGCCGCTAATATCTCTGTCCTTAAATAGTGATCACAGTAATTGATAACAATGGCATTATAGTTGAGATGGAAAAAAAGTAGGGTTTAAAGCAAGCAGTTTAAGGCAAGAAATATACATTAGGGTGAAAATATAAAGTTTCTGTTCCCATGGCCATTATTTCATCAATTGAGGGATTCAATATACACAACTGATTCTACTAATGTCAAATGTACTTTGGGCAAAGACACACAGGTGGTCTTAGCCAAACTGAAAGAAAAATTAGTTTTATCATTTTAAAAAGTAATGAGAGAAACAAAAGGTCAAGCTGCTGGGAGAGACAGATAGTAAATTATGCCTGCATGAAGGAATGCCTTAGCAGGGGAAAAAGAATATTACCACACAAAGAAGTCAAAGCCACTGGTCAGCAGTGGAAATGTAAAATGTGTTCATTTATCAAATGCACTCATCCAAAAGGTATAACAATATTCTTTAGATTTTGGTTGGGCTTTTCTTTCTAAATGAACTCCTACCCAGAGCCATCCTGGATTAAGTTAGTAAACAAGCCAAAAGCAAATACTGTTCGTTGCTAGGCTAAGATGATGGGAATTAGTGCCTCAAAAATAAATGAAAATAAAAAATTAAGAAATTCACTTTACCTTGAAGTGGATGTAACTCTGCTTTTGTTTTTTCTTTCAAATTTGTTATATGTTCTGTGTGTTTGGCTTGCTCTGATGTTACCATCTTGTAAGTCTGAAAGGAAAGATGTGCTTAGGTTTACTTCTTGAGCTTTAAGATTCGTCATGCCAACTTCAAAGGTATATACAATTCTCCATGTAATAATCATTAGAAGTTTAAACCACAATCCCAATGTAGCAAAGAAAGGAAACCAATGCATACCCTTTGCTCTTTTACTTCCCCTTTGGAAACCTTTGTCATTAAATAGGATGCTTAAAAAAGGAAAGAAACAGATGCTCTAACCGTAGTCAAAAATCACTGAAAACATGCCGAGCAAATAGAAGACAAGATGAAAAAAGTAAATTATGCTAGGACCAAAATATCCTGGCAGGCATTTACAAAATCCTCCAGCTTTTATCCTAGAGGAATGGAAATCGAGGTTCACACAAAACCTGTGCACAAATGTTCATGACAGCTTTATTTGTAACAGCCAAAAACTGGAATCAGTTCAGACAGCCTACAATGGATGAATGAATGGTTAAACCAACCGTGGTCCATCCCTAATGTCAAACACTACTCAGCAATAAAAAGGAATGAACTGTAGATGCATGGAAAAATTTGGATGAATGTCCAGGTAACTGTGCTGAGTGAAAAAAAGCCAATCTTAGAAGATTATGTACCTTATGATTCCATTTATGTAACATTCTTGAAATGACAAAAAGTAGAGAAACAGATTAGTGGTTGCCAGGGGTTAGGAAGGGAAGGGGAGGGACAGCAGGAACAGAAGGGAAGTGGGTACAATTATAGAAGGACAACTCAAGGGATCTTTGTGGTGATGGAACTGTCCTATATTTTGCTAGTGGTGGTAAATACACTGCATAGAATCAAATATACACACACAAATGAGTGCATATAAAACTGGTGAAATGTGAATAAGATCAGTGGGTTGTATCAGTGTCAGTTTCCTGGTTGTGATATTATACTATAGTTACGAAAGAAATTATCACTGGGGAAACAAAGTTAAGGGTATATGAGATCTCTCTGTATTATTTCCAATAACTGCATTAAATCTCAATTATCTCACAATAAAAAGTTTAAGAAAATCTTCCAACATGACATATTGCTAGATTCTCATGAAGATTCCTTAGATAAGCTAAGATTAGGTCATTAAAAGCAACAATATGACCTGACTGTAGGTTACTTAAGAGACAGTATTGGGAAGAAAGCTATCTTAATCATAGACAAAATGTGCAGGCTTCCTCTCATTTCATATTCAAGTAGTCTTTGGCCTGTATTCATATTAGACAACGATATTAAAAAGTGAAAAACTCATTATTCAGATAATGTTGTTTATATTACTCCAGCTTTTAAAAAAATGTTGGTAGTCTTAGAGTTGATAATTTGAGAAAGGGCAGCCAGTCCAGGGATCCATAAAATCTCTACTCAAAAAGTTAAATGGATTTAATAAAAAACTGAATCAATCATTTATGTTTAAATGGTGTTTGATGAAGAGGATTCCTTGTATTGGGTTACTTTAATGTTTGGTATGCCTTTGACTGTAAAGTATTAATATAACATTTATAATAAAAGTATAATTTAATGCCAGGTACAGTGGCTCACACCTATAATCCCAGCATTTTGGGAGGATTGCTTGAGGACAGGAATTCGAGATCAGCCTGAGCAACATAGCGAGACCTAATCTCTACAAAAAAAATTTTTAAAAAATTAACCAGGTCTGGTGGTTGTATGCCTGTAGTCCTAGCTACTCAGGAGGCTGAGGCAGGAGGATCACTTGAGCCCAGGAGTTCAAGGTTTCAAGGTTGCAGTGAGCTATGAGCATGCCACTGCATTCCAGTCTGGGTGACAGAGTAAGACCCTGTCTCAAAAAAAAAAAAAAAGTACAATTAAAAAAATATTGGTAGTGGTTTAACTCTTAGTGGTAGGATTACAAATTTTTTTATTAATTTTTGTATTAATATATTTATATATTATATTTTCTAAATTTTTAACAATCAGAAACCAAGCACCTTATTAAAAAATGGTATCATGCAAATTACAAACCATTTTATAGTATTAAAATTATACTGTGAAAATGGAAAATTCATAACCAGGGATGGAATTGATGCCAAGTGGCCCTTTTATAACAAACTTCCCAGGGTTTAGTGAATTCAGACTTGAACTATTTGGCTTTGAAACCCATGCAGCAAAGAGGATCAAAAGGAATGACAATCAACATCTTTGTATAGAAGCAGGGAACATTTTCCTAGCAGGGCAGGCGCTCCTGATACCGTACAGGACCAACATGCTGGGTCACCATCCTCAGTTCTCAGTACACTAAAACTGAACCGGTGCACAAGTTGGCATCCCTGAAATGACCATCCTGGCAGCAACGTCACAAGGGACATTAGTCTTACTGCTCAAGGGGCTAAGCTACAAGATGAGAAAAGATTGACTTCAGGCAGAATGTAAGAGATATAATACTAGAATAATTCACCCTCATGTGTGGTCCAGAGAATCTAGCTTTTCCAAATCCAGCACAGAGTAAAGGCCCGTTAGAAGACAGAGTCTCAAATTCAGACTTTCAAATTTATACTATTTTAAAATGATATTTATTTGTTAAATAGAAGCATTTAAAATATACTGAAATTTTTATAAACCAGTCTGATGAGACCCCATCTCTACAAAAAAATAAATAAATTAGCTGGGCATGGTGGCACCTATAGTCCCAGCTACTCCGGAGACTGAGGCAGGAGGATTGCTTGAGTCCAGGAGTTTGAGGGTGCAGCGAGCTATGACACCACTGCACTCTAGCCTGGGCGGCAGAACAAGAGCTTGTCTTAAAAATAAATAAACAAATTAATATAAATAAATAAAATTCAAAAAACAAAATAATGAAACTATGTAAAAATATAAAACTGATAAAAATTAAGGCGACAGTAAAATGACTGGGAGGAAGGAGGAAGGAATGAATAGGTGGAGTGCAGGGATTTTTAGGGCAGTGAAACTATTCTGTGTGATACTATTACACAGGGGTGGATACATGTCATGTACTTGTTAAACCTCATAGAATATACAACACTAAGAGCGAACCCTAATGCAAACTATGGGCTTTAATAGTAATTAATTAATTAATAGTAATATATCAATATTGGCTCATCGATTATAACAAATGTACCACACTAATGCAATACGTTAATAGGGAAAGGAAGAGGGGGCTGGAGGAGGCATATGGGAACTTTCTGTACTTTTCCATAAACCTAAAAAAAAAAAACTGTTAATTTTCTTTAAGTTAATCTTTCTTTTTTTTTTTTTTGAGACAGAGTTTCACTGTGTTGCCCGGGCTAGAGTGCCGTGGCGTCAGCCTAGCTCACAGCAACCTCAAACTCCTGGGCTCAAGCGATCCTTCTGCCTCAGCCTCCTGAGTAGCTGGGACTACAGGCATGCGCCACCATGCCCGGCTAATTTTTTCTATATAGTTTTAGTTGTCCGGTTAATTTCTTTCTATTTTTAGTTGAGACGGGGTCTCGCTCTTGCTCAGGCTGGTCTCGAACTCCTGAGCTAAAACAATCCGCCCACCTCGGCCTCCCAGAGTGCTAGGATTACAGGCCTGAGCCACCATGCCTGGCCTAAGTTAATCTTTCAAAACAGGTCTTTTTAACTGTTAATAATAGTACCTACCTTATAGAATTATTGTGATTTTTAAATGAGCCACAAGTCTGGCATATGATAAACAAATATCAGCTATTATTGTTAGCATTTATAATGACATTGTTTTCACTCAAAGTCATCCATATTGGTAGTATTAAAAAATGTCGTTATTGTCCTCAAGGTATAGGGCAAAAAAAATGTTGATTTTATACTTAGAAAAATCCTCATAATAATTTAGTTAATATATTCTTATGAAAACCTTATGTTTCTAATGATTGCAATGTATTTTTCAGATGTGTATCCTTGATGACACTTAAACCTATTGCTATGTTGTATACTTATTTAATCCCATGTCCTGATCTTGACATTGCTTTAAGTTTAACCACAGGTTGTAAAATACATGAATTCCTGAAAATTATGGTTATTTAATCACTTACATAATATCCACCAGCACTGACTGTGACCCCTACAAGCAGATAATAAATCATATTTGATCCAGATGATCCAGGGAATTTATTAGAGGACATCCGGCGAAGAGATGCTAGGAAAACAAGTTTAAACACAGTTAGATTCACCACTTAAGCAAAACTATTTTAAATAATTACATCTTTTAAAAAATTTCCCCTCAGTGGACCTAGAATCTATTAACATCAAGTGATTTTAGCTTAAGGGAACACAGTATTACAAGGCAGGGTAATAATTCCACTTGACATTTTCCCAATCTAATTTGATGAGTGCTTATGAAACCTGTCATCTTAATGCTCAGCATCATGCTCTCTTGGAAGGGGTGCAGGTATGGGTAGGGAGAAATGACAGAAGGACTAAGCAATATTAACAGACAAATGAAATGCATATTACCAAAAGAAATCCATTTACTGTATGTACTTCACTACAGGATTCAATGGAAATATTTCTCAAAAAAGTGAATTAAATATATTCGTACCTAAAATTTCATAAAATTTATATTTATTAAATAAAACATTTATGTTTTATTTCATATAGAAATTCAACATATTTCTATAAATCTATAATACAAATGTAGATATAGGAAGAAACCTCAGTTTTTCTAATATAAAGCAAAAGTGTGCATATAAAAGCTTTTTAAAGCCAAATGTTGCAACAAGGTTGTATTTTAATAGAAGTGCAATTCTGTACAAACTAATAGAAATAGATAAAAGTACTGTATTATCATATTTAAATATATTTATTCTGTAGTGCTAGAATTTGTACATCCCATAATGCCCTGGAATTGGAATTTTTACAATAGACTCAAAGCTGGAAGGAGTTTAAACTTCATATAGCTCAATTCTTTATTTTAAAGACAAAGAAGTAGAGACATTTATGTATTCATTCAATAAATACAGTTGAGCACCTACTATGTGTTTGGAATTGTTAGAAGGATTAAAGGTACAACTGTAAACAAGACAGACAAGGTCCCTAGCCTCAAGCAGCTCACAGTCTAGAAGGAGGGAATGGACATACAGAGAAATAATTGTGATACAGTATGACATACGGTATGACCAATGTTGTAATGTTAAACAGATGAAAATGCAGAGAAAAAACTCAGCTAGTTGGCTCACGGTAGCTGTAACAATTGAAGAGACATGATCTGAGTTTTGAGGGAAAGTAGGAGTTTGTCAGATAAACAAGGGAAGGGAAATGGCATTGGAGGGAGAAGGGACAACACGTGCAAAAGCATGAGAGTTGAGTGACCTGGAAAGTGCAAACTACAGGTTCAATATCCCTTATCCAAAATGCTTGGGACCAGGAGTGTTTTGGATTTCAGATTTTTTTGGATTTTGGAATATTTGCATGTAGATAATGAGCTATCTTGGGGAGAGGACCCAAATATAACCATGAAATTCATTTGTTTCATATACACATTATACACATAGACTAAAAGTAATTTTGTGCAATATTTTTAATAATTTTTGTGCATGAAACAAAGTTTGTATTCAGTATCTCTGTGTGGAATTTTCCACTGTGGCATCGTGTTGGTGCTCAAAAAGTTGCAGATTTGGGAGCATTTTAGATTTCAGATTTTCAGATTAGAGATGTTCAACCTGTCATTTGATGTGGCCTAACATAAAAAGCATGGGTGCAGGGACTACTGGGACATTATGACTTGCACAGGGCACATCTTAAGACATTTGCACTGGTTACAAACTTCCATAGTAGCAAAATTACAATGTTGTTAGTTTGGATATAAGTGATCATTCCTTTGAAAAAACATTTTTCCTTTCAAATGTGCCCAAGAGGCTGTGATAAGAGGTTATGACCTTAACTTGTGGTGGGATTTTTTTGGCTTGAAAATAAATCTGTGATCAAACAGGGAATATATAGCTTTTGCATTTCTCAGACAGAAATATCAAAAACATTTTTAAAGAAAATTATCAGAGATTTAAGTAGACTTAAATACAAATACAATTACAGCCACGTTACTTAAAATAGCAATGAAATGGGAACTATTCAATAAGGATTGATTAATTAGATATACATGCATTCATACAATGTGAAATAAATAGACATAATTTTTGAAGGAAAATATTAACTTACATGAGAAAGTATTTACAATATATTAAGTGAAACATCATAGCAAAATACTCTGTATGGGACTATCCCAGATTTCTGGAATCAGTGTGCATAAGGAAAAAAAATGTATGAGGATAAAAACAAGTGTGGAAAACTAAATATGCTAAAATTTAAATATTTTACATTTAAAATGAGTGGTAGGATTACAGGTGAATTTTATTTTCTATTTTACCTGTCTGGCTTTTTCCCAATGGTCTATCATAAACCTAAGTCATTTATTCATCAAAAAGTTACACAATTTTAAAAGCAAAATTTAACGAGACAGTTAAAAATTTATCCTTCAATGAGACTGAAACAATTTTTTACCAAAGCAGAACGTACCAATACAAGTTTAATTAATCTCCACGACTGAAGACAAATTTATTTCCAGTCAATAATAGTTCTTAAAATACACAAGTCACTGCTACAAAAATAGTAATTAGATGAGAATTAGAGAAAGACCAGTACTTTTACAACCAGTATTGCTAACTAGGTTATTTACAATTTTTAAACTACTTTTATTTTGCCCCAAGTTGGGGAGGAAAACTTGTGCAGCTACAGAAGTGTGTGTTCGTATGTGATGTCGATGGGGGCCACGGTCGGGGGTCGCACCTCTCTTCCCACGTTCCCCCACCAGAACAGCCCCGTTATCTTCAGAAGTTTAAAATAAACGGCTTCTCCCTACCTCATCAGTGAAAACGTATATTGCTCTATCTTATTTGGCATAGATTGAGGAAAACGAAGACATCTTATTTCTGATACTTGGGGGGCAATTTCCTCCCATCAGCATTTTAAAAGAAAAATAAAGCTAGTTGGAAGGCCTCCCTCCGTCTCTCCCACCACCGCCACCAACACAGGCCTAATCAAAGCGAAAAAAATTGGCCCATGGAATTTTCCGCGGGAGTCTTTCTCTCCGGCCCGAATCCCCCTCTGGACTAAAGCTACCTCGGAATCCTCAGGAAGTGAGGCGAAGCGAATAGAGAATTAAGAACCTTTCACGAGGTTGTCTAAGAGCGGTCCCCACAGCAGGGACGGCAAAGAGAGGGGTGACGGAAGAGGACGGGGACGGAGCGGCGGGGGCAGAGCGGCACCGCAGCGCGCACCTGGTCCCCGAGCCGCGGCCGCTGGGAGGGAGAAGCAATCTTTCTGGCGCACACCTATTAAGCACCTACTATGTTCCAGGCACTATACGAGGCGCTCTCCTGTATGCCAATTTTTGTTTAATAAGCTTCCAACTCACACGGCAACTTCCCCTTTGGAAAATTTCTGAGTACGCTCTCTTTCCCACCCACCCCCAAATGCAAAGGTGAGGGATATACCTGGACGGCAGAGCCACGCGGCTCAGTAGCTGCAGGACTCTCCGCTAACTCAAAGCAAAGGGCCCCGAAGGCCGCCTCTCTCTGGCGAAGACAGATACTCAGGCCCGGCGCTCGCGGGGTGCCGGCACCCGGCCAAGTCTTCAGTTGATTTACTCCCCAGCATTTACCGATCGGGGACTGCGCCGCACGCCCTCCTGGCACGCGCCCCGCCTGGCTCCCTGTCGGTGTCCACCTTCCCGCCCATCCTCTGCTTCCTCTTGAGGCTACAGAGCGAATTGGTCCTTAATAATAAAAGTGGTAAGCTACGAGTATGTGTTAGCCAGTCACTTACCGAAGTGCTTTTCACTACATAGTAACTCATTTAAACTCACACCCATTATTGCCCCCGTTTTACAGATGAGGAAACAGGTTAAAACCACTTGCCGACACCAGGCTTCGAACCCAGAAAGTCTAGTCTGGAACACTGGAAAGGTTCCCTACGTTCAAAGTCTCCAAGAACTCCGGGACGTCTTCTTCGAGACTCTCTCCCATTCCTCCCCCACCTCCGATCCGGGCTTTTGCTGTTCGGGTCGGGTGTAGCCAAGTGTGCCGGCGGGTGCAGGGGCGCCGGCCCTCCTCTGGCCTTGACCGCCGGAGAGACGCTCCTTACTCACGCACTCACCGTCCTTCCCGAGCGGCGCGGGGCTGGGGGGCGCCCTCAGCGGCAGCGCCAGGGTCTTGGAGACTGCCCTGCGGAGATACATCGCGCCCGCCGTCCGCCCCGCTGCAGCCTCGGTGGCTGGATGCGCGCTGCCCAGACGTGCACAGGCTGTGGCCGGGCAGCGCCCCGCCCCGCCCCGCCCCGGCGGCCCCAGGGAGGTGGGTAGGAGTCTGTAGCCCGCACCATCCTCCGCAAACCCATCTCCCGTTTTTCTCCGCGTCTAGAAATCTGATGGCGGCATCTCAGAAAAGGGATCGGGAGTCTGGAAGTTGCCGTCACCTGCCTAACTTACTCTGTTCCACTGAGTGTAACTCCTCAGAGCAGCCAGGCTGGAAATGTTATGGGAATTGCATCGGGATTAAGAAAAGGACATAGTTTATCATGCTGGATGCAATCTGAATAGACTTTATCTCACGCAGTCCGTTAGCTTTCCCAGGAGAGGAAAGGGTACAGGGAAGTTTCCTGCAGATGCACCGAGGGGAGGGGTGGCCTCAGCCTTACGTTAGTGCACTGGGTGATGTTCAGAATCCTAAGAAAACCCCCAGGCAATGGTTGAATTTCTAGGCAATTCACTGTCATAACGATTTGAAATATAAACTCCAAAAACGCTGTATATTTCTCTATGGGATGTAAATTAGTATTTCCACATTAAAAATGCTAAATTTTTAGTTTCTTCCCCTAGATTTCAATTACTTACTTTGTCATGGCTACAGGAATTTGTCATGTTTTGAATATAGAAACCAATACTTTATAACATTTCCTAAATGACAAATCTTTGTAAGGCTTGGTTTCCTACTATAATAATCCCTTATGTATGTTTGGCACTTGACAGTTTGTAAAGCACTTTCATATATATCCCTTTTAATTCTCACTCCAACCCTGAGGGAGGTGGCAATTATTCCCTTTAGCAAATGACACCACCAGGTAGTGGGGAGAATGTCCAAGGATTTATTTACCTATGGTCATGAATTTTTTTTAAAAAAGGACATGATCATAGTATTTCTAGCTCCAAGTTCTCCTGGCATGTAACAGGCACAGTATCTGTTCATTTGCTTTGTGAATAAACATTTCTCAGAAGTGATAGTCCTGAACCCAATTCCAATAATATTTAACATTCTCACACAAAGAGTACAAGTCAATGATCAGACTGGTTTTTTGGATACTCAGAAAGCATAGTTAGCTACCCTTAGTGATTAAATACTTACCAAGGGCAAGTAGGTAATGCAAGTAAGTACTCTGAAGTTAATAAGGGGTCAAGTTTAGACTTCTGAGCAACACAAGAAGGGACTAGATACCCAGACCATCCAAGAAGTTGGTAGTCTTGAAAACAGAAAAACACAGATTATTAGCATGCTTGCTACATTAGACCAGCATCAAGTACACATCCTCTGGCAATTTGCGATTAGCTACCTCACTGATGGTGTAGAATGTTTAATGAACTGCCAGCTGCTGGTACAGATTGACAAATCAAACCATGTTCATCTACCACTATGGCTCATTCTTTCCTGAATTTTTACTTTCCAGAGATAGAAAATAGTCAAAGGCAGTAAAGGATGCATTATATTGTTATTTAATATGTTGTAAGCATTAAATTCTAAGGCTCCCCTAAAAATGTTCTGTGTAAACATTTGTAAATTATGACTTGAAGGATATTGTTCTAAGCTTCCCTTTAGAATTCAATTGTAGGATCAGAGTCTGGTATAGTCTGAGGTCTTCTGGCTCACCCCCAGGTTCCACAGTAGCCACCCAACCTCCATAAGTCAAACTGTGTATTAGGTGCTGTCAAAATGTTTATAATATGCTAGGGACTGTGATAGATGCTGAGGATTTATTATAATTTATCTTACAAATATTTATCAAGTATCTATTATGTGATAATCCCTGTTCCAGGGCTTTCTTTAATGAACAAGATTTCTGCTGTGACTCACAGACGTTATAGTTTCAGGTTAAAGAGACGTGGAAGCACATCTTTTCTCAGGGGTAGCTGCCAAGCCCACCATCAATGGGGTCAATGATCACAAAGAATCCTCTGATCAGGTATCCATAATAAATGCAGTCTAAGGGCTTTGACCAAAGTCAAATTGGTTTAAACAATGCAAAAATAATATATATGTATATAAGGCTTTAAAAACTTTCCCCAAAGCATTGTCATATCTATTTAACAATCCTAAGGCAGTGGGGGGATGTTGATCATCCCTGTATTACACATGAGAAAACTGAGGTAGTATAATACTGCAGTTAAGAGCATGAGTTTGGGAATCATATACCCAGTCTGATTTGCTGGTCTAAGTAAAATGTGGATAATTTCTTTATTCATAGGGTTGATGTGAGCCCTAAAGCACGTTACATAAAAATGTGCTCAGCTAGTTGGAGTGCTCAGTGCTAGATTCAGACTTCCAGCCTAAGTTCAAGGCTCGCCTGCTAGTCTGCTGCCTTTCAGTGTGGCACGGGACAGGAGTCATTGCATTCTACCACCTCTTATTAGATGGTAAGGTCCAGTGGGGAGCATATCATGCTCTCCAGGTTGGATGTGGTCATCCCAGCTGGGAAATAAAAGAACCTTGAGATAAATAGTGCCACTTCTCCCGATTACTTTCTTAGTTAAAAGCTCATGCCTCTCAGGTTGAAGACAATTTCTACCTACTCTACTGCTCGTGTAGGATATGTGGCTTTCCATTTTGAAGACAAACTCTTTTCACATCTTGATGAAACATTTCCCAAAAGAGGAAATGCCCTCGGGTTGTCAAATTCACTCTGTAGCAAGCTGTTTCTCCCAAACCCAAGAGAATTTTAATATTAGATCTTTGCTGTAAAAGACTCCGTAAGGCTCAGGCAATAGCTTCCCAGCTGTTAGTCACATTGTTTATAACGTTGCCCTTGAGCACATCCTTGACATTTTTCTTGGTCTGGTTGGAAAAACAATCCAGGGTAAGAGGTAACTCGGCTTACCTGAGTTCCACCTAACTGTGATTGTTGACAAAAATGATATTAGTCTTGAAAACATATTGTAAGAGTCCTCTGCTGGCAATATTAATTACACTTTCAAGATTTAACTGCTATATAACTAAAAGCAATTTCCAAAGACTGACTGATTTCCTAGACTCCAAAGAAAACTAGAAACAGCTAAGTTTTTCTTAACACTCAATGCTCAGGCTTTAACTATACGTTTTGACAGATCGATACTGATATAAATTGAAACAATTTAGAAGAGCATCTAGGAAGACAAATTGGCAAGAAATTAAGAAAGTCCTGATAAGCATACTTTTGATGGTAGAAACTATTTAGATAAAATGAAGGAGAAAAGGTAATTGACATGGTAAATTCTTAAACTATTCTTTAGGGTCACTCAGTACTCACCCCATCTATTCATCACTTTCTCTTCTGCAGCAAAATAAACATGAGATTCCGTAACACTTTTATATATTTTCCTAAGGCTATAGCGAATTACTACAAACTAAGATGGCTTAAAACAACAGAAAGTTATTCTCTAACAATTCTGGAGGCTAGAAGCCTGGAATTAAGATGTTGACAGGGCCGTTACCCCTCTAAAACCTACAGAGAATCTTTCTTTGCCTTTTTTAGCTTCTGCTGTTTGCCAGCAATCCTTGGCTTATAGATTCGTCACTCCAATCTCTGCCTCCATCATCACACCGCCACCTTATCCCGATGTGTCTGTGTCTTCTCTCTTAAATATACCAGTCATATTGGATTAAGGGTCCACCCTACTCCACTATGAACACTAATTACATCTGCAATAAACCTATTTTCAAATAGTCACTTTTTGAGGTACTGGGTGGTGGGCTAGGACTTCAACATATCTTTTGGGGGACACAATTCAACCTTTAACAACTTCTTTTTTACTTTTTAGAGACAGGGTCTTGCTCTGGTGCACACTCTGGAGTGCAGGGGCATGATCATAGTTCACTGCAACCTCAAACTGCTGGCCTCAAATGATCCTCCTGCTTCAGCCTCCCAAGTAGCTGGGACTACAGACATGTGCTACCATGCCTAATTTTTTTTTTTTTTTAATTTTTCTTAGAGATGGAAGGTCTTGCTATGTTCCCCAGGCTGGTCTCGAACTGCTGGTCTCAAGTAACCCTCTCACCTCCGCCTCCCAAAGTGCTGGGATTACAGGTGTATGCCACCACACTGGGCCTCAACCTTTAACAACTTCTTACACTAGAAATTTAGTTCATATAGCCTGTTTTTTCCATGGCAACTTAAGAAAACAATTTAAATGACTACCTCATACACACTAAATCTTAAGAAAGGTCTACCTGATTTTGACCTAATAAAAAACTTGACCGTATTTGACACGTGATTTTGTCTGCATCCTCTTTTACGTGGAAACCCTCCTTTTACATTACTACTGAAGGAATCATCCTTTGCCAAGTTAATTCTAAATTTTCCTGGGGAATTTAGACCCAGAATGATTCTTGCTCAGTCCAGCTACTCTCTTGAATTGAGACGTAACCTAGAAATTATTTGCTGTGGTCTTCTTTTTATAATGTGCATTGGGGGAGAGAAGTTCCATGTGCAAAGGAAATAAAGCAGATGCACAGACATCAGCCAAGAGCAAAAGTCTTGATAACGTATGACTCCCAGGCCTCAATTACTCCTGGGCTCAGGTTCATTCCTATTCTTGGGGTCTGTGAGTTACTCTACATCCTCATAACTTTTTACATAAACATAGCTTGAGGCTGGGCGTGGTGGCTCGTACCTGTAATCCTAGCACTTTGAGAAGCCAAGGTAGGTGTATCCCTTGAGGCCAGGAGTTTGAGACCAGCCTAAGCAATATAGCAAGACCTTATCTCTACAAAAAATTAAAAAATCAGGTAGGCATGGTGGTATGTGCTTGTAGTCCCAGCTACTCAGAAGGCTGAGGCAGGAGGATCACTTGAGTCTAGGAATTAAAGGTTGCAGTGAGCAATGACAATGCCATTGCACTCTAGCGCCGCGAACAGAGCAAGACTCTGTCTCAAAAAAAAAAAAAAAAAAGAAAAAGAAAAAAATATTAAAAATTCAGTCACACTAATCATATTCCAAATGGTAAACAGCCACATGTAGCTAGTGGCTACTGTATTGGATAGCATAGACGACATTTCCATCATTGTGGAAAGTTCTTTTGGACAGCCCTGGTCTTCATGAACAGCTGCCCCTTGAGTTAAACAGGTACAATCAAGAGGAAGATCCACACAGGGCAGCTATATTCTCGAAGCCTGATGTACAGTAGATATTGCTTATTAAAGCTACATTTTATTTCCACCTAGGGCTATCAGTTTCTAAAACTTCTAGTGTCTTACATTTTTCCATTCCCTTTAGATATGCAAATTTTTAAGTGTTTCTTTTAGTGAAGAGTGCCCTAAATAGGGAGTTGATACCTGACCTTTGTCTCTATCACTTTGTGACAGTATTAGTTTAACATTGCTGCTAAAACAAACTTAGTGGCTTAAAACAATATAAATTTATTATCTCACAGTTTTGTAGGTGAGAAATCTGACATGGGTCTCACTCGGCTAAAATCAAGGTGCCAACAGGACTGTGTTCCTTTCTGGAGGCTCTAGCGGAGAATTCATTTCCTTGACATTCCTTGGCTGTTGGCCTTCTTCCATCTTCAAAGCAGGACTGGCAGGCTGAGTCTTTCTCACATCACGTAACTCTGACACACTCCTGCGTTTCCCTCTTCCACTTACAAGGACCCTTGTGATTACACTGGGCCTAAATGGATAATCCAGGATAAGCTCTCCCTCTCCACATCAGCTGATTAGCAAACTTAATTCCATGTGCAACTTTAACTCCCCTTTGTCACATAACCTAACATATATGTTATGTTCTTGGGAGTAGGATATGAACATCCTGGTGATCCGTTATTCTACCTATCAGAGTGAAGTTGGGCAAATCACTCTTCATTTCTGGTTCTGGCATTTATAAAGTTGTAAGACTGGTTTATATGCTCTCCAAGGTCCTTTCCAGCTTTAACAGCTAGGACTCCAAACGGACAAAAATTAATGGTTACTATTAACAACAGCTGGTCTTTCATTGAATTTGGATTAAGTAATTATTCTTAAATAATGTAACTCTGAATTAATGTTCAGAAGTGACTTCCAGAGAAATTGAACTGTGATTCTCCCAGAGTAAGTGTTGGCCAGAGCCCAAAACACATGCAAAACCAATTATAAGGCAATACACTTTTCTACTTACATCAGAACAGAGGCATAAATAATGACTTTTAAAATGTATGGTACACTGTTTAAATTACACGTTAATGAAGTGGCATACAAATAAGGGCTTTGATGAAGGTCAAATGATATACAGCTGACCCTTGAACAACATGGGTTTGGACTTCATGGGTCCACTTACACACGGATTTTCTTCTGCCTCTGCCACCTCTGAGACAGCAAGACCAACTCCTCGCCTTCCTCTTCAGCCTACTCGACATGAAAATGATGAGGATGAATACCTTTATGATGATCCACTTCCATTTAATGAATAATATTTTCTCTTCCTTATGATTTTAACTATTTTTCTTTAGCTTACTTTTATTTATATTTTTTTAGAAACAGGGTCTTACTGTTGCTCAGCCTTGAGTAGAGTGGCACAATCATAGCTCACTGCAGCCTCTAACTCCTGGGCCGAAGAGATCATCCTGCCTCAGCCTTCCAAGTAGCTGGGACTACAGGTACATGGTAGCACGCCTGGCTAATTTTTTATTTTTTTGTAAAGATGAGGTCTTGCTATGTTGCTCAGACTGGTCTCAAACTCCTGGCCTCAAGTGATCCTCCCACTTTAGTCTCTCGAAATGCTGGGATTACAGGTGTGAGCCACCATACCCTGCCTACCTTACTTTATTGTAAGAATACAATATATATTACAAAATGTGTTAATTGACTCTTTATGTTATCAGTAAGGCTTCCAGCCAACGGTAGGCTATTAATAGTTAAGTTTTTGGAAAATCAGAAGTTATATGTGGGCTGAGCCCAGTGACTCATGCTTGTAATCCTAGCACTCTGGGAGGCCAAGGTGGGAGGGATCAATTGAGGTCAGGAGTTCAAGACCAGCCTGAGCAAGAGACCCTGTCTCTACAAAAAAATACAAAAATTAGCTGGGTGTAGTAGCATGTGCCTGTGGCCCCAGCTACTCAGGAGGCTGAGGCAGGAGGATCACCTAAGCCCAGAAGTTTGAGGTTGCAGTGAGCTATGATGATGCCACTATATTCTAGCCAGGCAACTGAGTGAGACTGTGTCTCAAAAACAAAAACAAAAAAAAGTTACATATGGATTTTTGACTGCTTGGGGGCGGGG